>VDFB02280361.1:0-85815 GCA_007258455.2 Sequoia sempervirens | reverse complement strand
GAATGGATGTATTTCTTCATCCAGATTATATTAAGTGGAGAACAATTTTTGGATTGGGCTAAGATTATTAGTGATCATATACATGAGTTGATGTCACTCTTTTTTTTGAACAAATTTTTCTTCATGTCATCCTACTTAATATATTCCTTTGCAAGTACTCGACCCTAGCCTGAATTAAGGCCAAGTGATTTACCACCAAGGAAAGTACCAATCTATGACTACCATGATAAGCTCCAACTTCATAAAAGCTTCTTTCATTTCAGGAGAATTGCTGAAACTTTTACCATGAGAATGGTCAGGGAATTGTAGGGATGTCCAGCGATGAGATTGTCTCCTGAGGTCATACAGTTTGTTAATTTCTATGGTTGTCATTTTATCCAATTTCAAAGGTTTTCATATATAAGAGTGGGCGGATATGCAGGTTTTCCTATTGAGTTTCCTAGGTACCCTGAAGATAAATGGGTAATTATTGAGGTCAGCATGCAATTAGCTGATGTGAACAGATTGTGTCAAGGCAGAAAGAGACTTACGTTAGCTTTCCATTTGGATTCAGTGCGTATAGTTGCCAATCTATGTCTAATGCTTTGAACATTGGGGTAGAGTTGTCCAAGTATAATATACCTTCATATGATGAGTGTGTTCTTTTCGACCTAAAGGACTATGTGAAGGAAAATTTGAAATTGGGTGCTTCTTTCAATCACCAACCCAACCTTGAAGATTATTGGGTTGATTGTTTTGATGAATATGAGGTAAGGAGGAGAAGTTGGATGAGGTTGACAGTGGAACAAATTGTTATTTATGATTTGAAGTGGGATTTGCGAGATGTTATTGAAGATAGGTTTGACATGATTGACCCAGTATACACTGAACTCATAGAGAGCTAGCCCATTCCAGCCATGGATTGGAACTTTAAAGAAAAAGAAACTATTGAGGCTAGAACCGTTGATGTTCTAACTAGAACTAGGGAATGGGTAACCAAAAAGAAAACTGAGAAATCATGCCCTTGTACTAGATCAAAGGAATCACGGGCTACTAAAGGTACTTCCCAAGCCTTTGCTAGCAGGAAATCAACTAGTAATGTCCCTCAGTCTTCATCAACAGGTGCCCAAGGAAGCGGTGATGGGGATCCACCAAATAGGAATGTCTACTCACAAACCTGTGGGGAGGACATTTTTAATTTACCTATCTTGGAAAAGGAGAATGAAGGAGAAGAAGAAGAAGAAGGGTTAGAAAGTTTAAATGTTGAATATCCTCCCTCTCAGAATGACTCACCTGTTAGAGAGATAAATCCTTCTCAAATGCCAGGTATAACTAAACTAGTAGAAGATACCCCTCCAGTTACTTGGACGTTGTTTGCATCCCCAGGCTTCAAGGCAACTAAGGTCACAACAACCCCAGCATGGCTAGAAGATTCACTATCCTAGAAAAGGAAAGCCATACAATCAAGCCTGCTTAAGCAAGACATGGTAAGTTAGTTGTTACAGAGAACTTCAACTCCTAAACCTAAGAAGTTGAAAACCACCACTAGGCTTATAGATGATACTTTCATCAAGGACACTCCAACTAGAAATTGCACACCCATCTATGTAGAAAGATGCTTCACAAGCAACAACGAGTGATTTTGAGGTGAATAGGGTTGACCTCGGTCCTCCTACTAGGGACGGGGATGTTCATATTTTCCAAGTATCAACAACCATAATGGTGGAGAGATCAAAGAAAGATAAAGAAAGAAAGGATGAACTGAAAGCTCAGGTTCAAAACTTGACTACTTGTTTGAAATTCATTTTTGAGGTCATCCCACAACCCATTTCTCAAGCATATGCTTTTGTTGAATCTCTCACTGTGGTTGGAAAGGAATCCCTAACCAAAATTAAAAGTAGTCAAAGTCTAAGTTGGGCCATAGATGACTGGAATGAATCCCTTATCAAGAAGGGAACCCTTGTTATTTTTGAATCTTTAAAACATTTTCAAGAAGAAAATACTCTGAGAGCTACCTTACGAGATGATATCATTGCCATTGAGAAAGAAGAGAAATTGTGGGTTAATTATCGGACTGAATTGAAACTCTTGATGAGCTCAGATATGGAAAAGTTGGCCATAGATCAAATCACATCTAATGCTTCATATACTCGCTTCCTGGCATGGGCTAAAGAAGTAGAATGGAAATTGTAGGTTGCCAAACATAGTTTACAGAAGCTTAGAGAGGTCATCAACGAATGTGATGTCATTTTAGATGAGGCATTGAACACCTTGATAGCTCTTGGTTTGCTATAGGATAAAAATGGGATCAAAGATAATGTAGACACTAGAAGCTTAACTGCTAATTTCCAGAAAATGGTTAAAGAAGCTCTTGATATACCCACTCCTAATGTTGAACACTTACAAAAGCTAAGTGAATTACACTTGGTATCATCTCAGGCAATAAATCATTTGAAAGTTTGCGAGCAACGCATGGAAACAAGCAAATATCTCCATTTGACATGGAAGGTGAGGATGAAAAATGTAGCTATCCCTCAACACAAAGACCTGATGCATGTCCTAAAGACTTTCCAAGCGTGGCGGAAGAGACCTTTGGCAATCCAAGAAACTAAAAATGAATTGACACCGTCGTAGTGGCACGATTCTTCTTTATTTTTCTTATGTGTCTTTTGATTAATGGGCTATGGACATGAAGAGGCGAAACTCATTCACCTATTTAAAGATGTATCTATTTTTCATATGTTCTCTCTAGACATTATTCTACAAGTTTGGCTCAGTACTATTGATGAATGAAATTACCATTTTGTCTATGTGTAATTTGGTTGAGTTTATCTGTTTCTCAAATCTTTGCATTTAAGAATACATCTTGCATGTCTTATCTTGGTGTGAGAAGTGCAATTCATATGTTTGGTTTCATTTCTCATATGGTATTGAGTGAATATTTTATCTATGATGACTAAGTAGCCTTTGTGCTAATATTTCTTGTTTACTGCTCATGCACCTGACACTTAGAATTTTTTGATATCGGGGTTACCTTTTCTGCTTTTTGGTTAAAAGAATACATGGTGTTTTACTTTCCTTGTTCTTTTAATTCATTGCAAATCTTATGAGGGAGTTGTATCTCAAAAAAATTCAGAGAATATTAATCTTGTTTAAAGATAAATATTCAGAGTTGTTGGTTAATTTCTTGCACCTTGTGAGCATTTAATTGTCAATTCTCAAAGGTGTAAAATCTGTTAACCAATAGATTTTTGGTGACTCTGCTGGGGATTCAAATTGTTAAATTGGCCGCCTTATCTGGGAAAATATCACAAGTTAATTAATCAACCCTAGATTTTCACAGATTTACTAGAGGGGAGAGAAGTAGGGGGAACTCTGACCCTATTTTTGAAACTTTGCAAAGAAATAATTTATCTTATATTATTCCCTCTAGGCGAAGGGCTAGGAGCTGACCAACTTCACCTACTAGAACGCTTGTTAACCATTCTATTGCTCAAATACTTGTTTTACATGGGACTACTTTACCAGTTGCAATCAACTTTCCCCTTACTATGGTTAACCCACAACCTGTCCCTTGGGGTGATGTTGTTGGTCCTTTGCAGTTAGGAAATAACTTGCATGATTTTCCTAAAGGGTCTCATAAATTTTTTCCCAAGTTTAGTGGGGATGGTAAAATTTCACCAAAAGAACATGTTGATGCCTTTTATTCTACATGCGGCGTTCTTGCAGTACAAGAGGAAGATGATGTTGTCAGGTTGTTCGTGGAATCCTTAACACATGCATCTGCATAATGGTTTTACCAACTACCACATGGATGCATCACTAATTGGGCTACTATGCGTAGCAAGTTTGAGGCTAGGTTCAAAAGTGTAGATGATGACTTAACACTGTTAGCTCAAGTTATTCATTTGAAAAAAGAGGCAAATGAGCCCATGAGGGATTTTGTAGCCAAATGTAACAGAATAATTAACTAGATTACGGTTGATCAAAGGCCCTTTGTAGAAACAAAAAAATGTTTCTTCATCAATGCACAACACCCAAATATTGTTCTTCTTTTGAAGAGGCTACCACAAAATAATCTTGAAGCTACACAATCACTAGTCGTAGAACTGTAAGATGATTTTATTTCATCTAGAAAATGGAAAAAGGAGTTGCATAACAATAAGGCACTTCCTACCACTTCTTTTGATCCTATGATTCAAAGATTAGCTAATGACATAATTGCTCTCAAGAGGTAGATGCCGAAGGATAACCATCTTTATCAAGACATACCTAGGAAAGCTAATTTTCAACTAGGGAATAAAGAACTTCCCTTGCCCACAACTCAACAAAGGTTGGAAATTGAAGCTCCTCCTCCTGATAACAAGAAGAATATGTGTGTATTTCACCTCACAGCTGATCATGATGGTGTAGATTGTCTTGAGATGCATAGGTTTATACAATTAACCACTACTAAAGAAGTTATAGAAGAGGTTATAGAGGAAGGCACATCATCTAATCAATATGGCGACTCTGCGAATGAATATTTAGAATATGAACCTGATGATGATAGAGGAGGAGATGTGTACATCACTTTAGATGATGATACTTGTGCTACTATCACTCGAAGTAAACAACATTCAAATCAAAAACGTATTCCTAATTCTCCTAAAGTTTTACTCACAAATGCTAGTGCAACCTCAAAAGGTGAACATGCTTCATTTAGTGTAGTCAATAGTTCCTCAAGAAATCCCATTGTTTCATCTTTTGAAAGTCAACCTGGAGCTTTTGATATCATAGAATTTTGTAAATCTACAAGGATTCAAGTATCCCAAGTTGAATATTTAAAAATGAATCCTAAAGAACTTGATAGGTTGATTGGATATGTTAGGCCAGGGCATTCTGAATTACATGCAGGCTTGGATGAAACAATAGTTAAGCCTCAAAACCTGGCTACTAATGTCGTATCTTGCAGTAAAACATCCTCTTCATTGGCCTCTGATTTAAAACCTTACCCTATCTATGTCTCTTTATTTATTAATGGATTTAGGGTTAATAACTGCATCATTGATTCAGGTGCCTTTGATAATGTTATGCCTGCACAAATTGCGAAAGCTTTGGGATTAGAGATGACCAAAACATTTGGAAAATGCTACTTGATCGATTCCAAGTAGGTTCCCTTGCTAGGACAGATTAAAGATGCTCAAGTTGCACTTGCTGCTTACTCGAATAAGCGACTCAAACTCACCATACTAGTCGCGAACATACCTACTAGCTATGGTATGCTTCTAAGTAGAATTTTTGGCAAAGATTTGGGTGGAGAAATACAACTGGATTGGTCGTATGCCACCATACCTTTCGGTAAAGAGAAGGTACACCTCGAACCTGAGTCAAAGGCTAAGATAATAGTGCTTAATTTTAAAGACCTTAAAGCTCAAATATTGTATGAAGAGAATGAGTTTGGGAATTATATGCTTTTCTCCTGTGAAGAAAATGGAAATGCTTCATGTGCCTCAAATTCAGAATCTGAGCTCTGGACAATGGAGTTTGATGGAATTTGTTCCCATGCTGGTTTAGGAGCGGGTGTTGTTCTCATTTCCCCTTTTGGTGAGAAATTCCCTTTTGCATATAAGTTGGAATTTGATAATACTAATAATACCATTGAATATGAAGCTCTTTTGTTGGGTTTAATTGAGGGTAAGGGTATGGGAATTAAAATGCTCAAGGTTTTGGGAGATGTTGAACTGATTGTTAAGCAAGTGTGAAGTGTCTTCACTATTAAGAATGAAAGGTTGAAGCATTACCGGAACCAAGTTTGGGATGCTATCAATAACTTTGATGCCTTCTCAATTGAATCCATCCCTAGAGAACTTAACACAAAAGTTGACTCATTGGCAGTTTTTGCCTCTCTACTTCTTCCACGTCTAGAATTCAAAGAAAAATCCTATAGAATTGAGTTACTCTACCGACCAAGCGTTCCTGATAATATCAACCATTGGCAAGTTTTTGAAAATGATAAACAAATTCAGACTTTTCTAGAAAATGCTAGGGCCTTTTCTCTAACATTCTCTGAAGGGAGCGACAATCAGTGTAAGGATTTCTGCCCAAATGATGTAGCTGATCTCCAAGATAAAGTTATTCAATTAAAAGGGAATAAAATACCCAAAGGTTTAGTTTCCCTTAAAGATTTATTTGATTGCCATGATTGTTCCATCAAGAAGAAGATGAGTAATTTTGTTGGACACTCTAATGGATTTGAAGCAGTGAATATTTGGGATTCTGATTCTCCCAAGATGGTATATATCGGTAAGTGTTGTTCCCCAGAAGAAAAAGAAAAACTAATAGCCTTGCTAACCAAGTACAAAGAGGTCTTTGCCTAGTGTCATGATGATTTGAAGAATTTTATGAATGGGAAATTTCAGCATCATATACTGCTCAAGGAAGGAAAAGTTGCATTTAGGTAGAAGCAAAGGAATTATAATCCCATGGTAACCGATGCCATATTCAAAGAAATTCACAAAATGCTAAAAGAAAGAATCATATATCCTATACATCATTCAACTTGGGTAGCTAATATTGTGCCAGTACACAAGAAAAATGGGGAGATTCGAATATGTGTTGATTTTAGGAATCTCAACTAGGCATCACTAAAAGATAATTATCCTTTACCTAACATGGATCATATTTTACAAATAGTTGTTGGCTTAGAGATGATTTCTATGCTAGATGGATTTTCAGGTCATAATCAGATCAACGTATCAAGAGAAGATCAACATAAACAACATTTACCACACCTTGGGGAACTTTTGCCTATAATCGAATGCCATTTGGGCTTATCAATGCAGGAGCCACATTTCAACGTGCAATGGATATGTCTTTTGGTGACCTCTAGAAAAAAATTATAGTCATCTACCTTGATGACTTGACAGTTTTTTCTAAGAAGAGGACTGATCATTTGCAGGATTTGGAACGGGTCTTACAAAGGTGTGTTGAACATGGCATCTCGTTGAATCCAAAAAATTCTAATTTTGTTGTTACATAAGGAAAAATTTTAGGCCATATCGTGTCTAAAGAAGGAATCAGAATAGATCCAGACTGAGTTGAAGCTATCTTGCAGTTGAATCTTCCTTCAAGCCGGACTAGTGTTAAATCTTATTTTGGTTAGGTAAACTTCCTAAGAAAATTTGTTCCAAATTTTTCTGAGATTACTAAACACATTGTAGATATGATGAAGGAGAAACCAGGTTTTAAATGGAATGAAGCTGGGAAGTAGGCTTTTGAAAACATTAAGGAAGCAATTGCCCGAGCTCCTATCTTAGTCAGCCTAGACTTTAAAAAGGATTTTATTATTTATTTCTATGCTTCAGAGCATACCACATCTGTTGTACTATTACAGGAGAATGAAGATAAAGTTCAGACACCTATTTCTTTTCTAAGAAAACCATTAAAGAAACACAAGCTTAATTACTCCCCCATCGAAAAGCATGCATTTTTAGTGGTGAGAGTAGTTAAACAATTTCATTTCTATATTCTTCACTCACACTCGGTAGTTTATGTGCCAGACCCAGCTATCAAAAGCATACTGACCCAACATGATTACGATTGCAATAGGAGAGGTAGCTGGATAGCCAAGGTAAAAGAGTATGACCTATACTTAAAGCCCACTAAGTTAGTACGAGGAAAATGACTTTTCAAGTTGATGGAAGATAATTTGAAAGAAGAAGAAAGTGAAGATTTACCATTGGTATTAACTGTTAGTCTACAAGATGAGTGGTTCTCTGATATTGCTTATTTCCTTACTTACGGGCAATGCCCAAATCACCTCTCAAGCAAATAGAAAAGGAATTTGAAGCTAAAGGAAGCTAAATATGTTATTTGGGATGACACCTTGTACAAGAGAGGTATAGATGGAACTTTCTTAAAATGCGTTGATAAAGCTCAGCAAGAGTGGCTGCTTAACCTTTTCTACAATGAGGCCTGTGGTGGTCACTTCTCCTCTACTGCGACCACTTTCAAGATCATAATACATGGGTATTATTGACCCAGGATGTTTAAAGATGCCTATTACTAGGTTTGTAAGTGTGAGAAATGCAAATTATTTGTAGGAAGGCCTCAATTAGTAGTCTTTCCACTCAAACCTATAATTATTGATAGACCATTTCAGCAGTGGGGTCTTGATTTTATTGGCCCAATTAGTCCACAATCTAGTGTAGGCCATACTCATATTATCATAGCTACAAATTAATTCACCAATGGGTGGAGGCGATTCCAGACAAAAAGAACTACTTCTGAGGTAGTCTGTGATTTTATCAAAGAAAACATTTTGGTCAGGTGTGGAATTCCACATAAGCTAGTTGCTAATAATGCCACCAGTTTTTCATCCAGTGAATTTTCACTTTTTTGCTATGATTACGGAATCTCTATTTCCCATTTAGCTGATTATTACCCATAGGGGAATGGTCAAGAAAAATGAAGTAACAAAAATCTGATAAACATTATCAAGAAGTTAGTGAGTGACAATAAAAAAGACCGGCATAAAAAGTTATATGAAGTCCTGTGGGCTGATCGGATAACTTTGAAATGAGCAATTGGAATTACCCTCTTTGAGTTGGTTTATGGAGTGGAAGGAACACTTCCTCTTTTGTTAGAATTGCTAGTTCAAAAATTGTAAACTGCTATAGAGGAAGCTGAATTCAGTGATGCTTTAGAAAAAAAGGATCTTGTACTTAACCAAACTGCAGGAACAACGTGAAGAAATGGTAGACAAGATAACCATACATCAGGCAAGGGTCAAGAAGATTTTTGACAGGAAGTCCCAGCCTAGAAAAATCATGCTTGGAGATTCAGTCTTGTTGTGGGATAAACGCAAAGAACCTAAAGGTTCTCATAAAAAGTTTGATTCACTGTGGATCGGCCCTTTCAAAATCATTCAGGAACTCAAGACTAATACATTCCAGCTGGCATACCCTAGCAGGACCTCTTTTCCCATTCCTTATAATGGGAAAGATCTAAAGCTATATTAGCTATGATGGCCTTATGGCCTCCCCTTCTTTGTATATAATTAGTTTAGGGTTTTGTTGTGTTTTTTTTTCTTTTGGTTTGTTTCCTTGCTGCTAGAAAGTGCATTTTACCTTGACTAACAATGTTTCCCAATAGATAAGACACTGATTCATTTCCATTTAATCTGGGTTCATTGCTTCATCCTTATTAGTCTTTGTCCCTAGTCAGAGCTAGTGTTACCATTGTTTTGCTTCCCATCTCATTAAGGATTATGCTAATTCATAAAACCTTTCATATAAATGTAGGCAACATTTTAAGTCATAATGTGAACTCAGGCGGGGTTTTTCATAGTTTATCGAACTTCTCACTTTGCCGCTTGGGGATCTTTTTATTTATTTTAAGTGTTACATTGGGCGGTGTTTTATGTACTTAGTCAAACCTCTTCCTTAGTATGATTGTTATGAGCCTAAGCGGTCTTTTCCCATCGCACTCGAACTTGGGCGCATATTTGTCAAGTTCTGCAAACCTCTTTTATAACCGCCCATAGACGTTTGTTTTCAAATTTTCAAAAGACAGTTATATGAGGAATGTTGATAGTGACACCTACCACATGTCATAATGCTAAATCAAGACATTAATTTCCATCTACCCCCATGTTTTTCCATGTAGTTTTGATTAATAAAATAGGGGGCGAGAAAACATTCTTGTCGCGACAATTTTTGGGAAAGAGCTGGAGGAAGTGCACAGTTCAAATTATGGGGATCACCATTAGAGGTAATTTTAGTTTTATTCATCGCAACCTATATTTTTAATTGCTTACTCTTGCATTGAAGTACATATTGTTGAAAGTCACAATTGCACATGGCAAGGGTTAAATATGTTGGGTATGCATATGTGTCTGGGTTAACCTATGAGGGGCCTGAGATTGGTGACACTTGGCTAGGGCCTGTAAACCTAGATGAATTGAGAAACAAATTTAACCAACCCAATCCTCCACCTATCATTGAGAGGGTAATGGGTAGTGGATTGATTGAGGCTGTCACATTTCCAATAGCAGTACAATGTCCTGAATTAGTATTGGAATGCATTTGGCATTACAACTCACAGAAACGAGAGGTTAGAACAGAGGACAATAGGTTGGTTCTAAAAATTCAGAGGTCTACCTTCGTGTCATGTTTGAGGACTCTAGAAAGGGAAGAATATTCACCAATGGACATGACAAATTCTCAGATTGACTACCAAAAAAGGGGTTTACAGGAATGTGATAGCAAAGAATTGGTTAGTCAAACCAAAGAAAGGAAAATCCCAATTGCCTTGCGATTTGCAAAGGAACCATTTGATAAATGAAGTAGTTGAAATCATTGTGTTGTTACATAGGGTTAGGGGCAATGAAAATGTCCATAGTTTTGATGAATGGATGCATTTCTTCATCCATATTATATTAAGTGGAGAACAATTTCTGGATTGGGCTAAGATTATTAGTGATCGTATACATGAGTTGATGTCAATCTTTTTTTTTAATAGATTTTTCTTAATGTCATCCTACTTAATATATGCCCTTGCAAGTACTCAACCCTGGCTCGGATTAAGGCCAAGTGATTTACCACTGGGGAAAGTACCAATCTATAACTACCATGATAAGCTCCAACTTCATAAAAGCTTCTTTCATTTCAGGAGAATTGATGACACTTTTACCATGAGAATGGTCAGGGAATTGTAGGGATGTCCAACGATGAGATTGTCTCCTGAGGCCATACAGTTTGTTAATTTATATGGTTGTCATTTTATTCAATTTCAGAGGTTTTCATATATAAGAGTGGGAGGATATGCAGGTTTTCCTATTAAGTTGCCCAGGTACTTGTTGATGGTCAATTTAACACAACAATGTTAAACAAAATATTTCTACCCTATTTCTCCTGAAAAAGAAAGATAACCTAAAGCAATCTATCTTCCAAGGTATTTGTAGTCGGTTCTCAACTGTGTTGATGTGATTCAGTGGGCAATGCAACTGTAATATTCAAGGGGCCTGCTGGTAAAAGGGATACAAACTGCATCATACAAATTAATCTACGTTTGGGGGGTGTAAATAAATAGAAAAAGATAGAACAGGGCTTTAGAACAACAAAATATGAATATAAATCTCTTTACATCTAGACATATATCTTAATAATGACGGTTTCCTCAACTAACCAAAACTATAAAATGATGCAATCCATAGCATGACCTATACTATTGCATACATTCATAGTGAAAATTAAATAACCATAACCATTCATCAAAGCTTCAATTCAAAATCAAAACACATCACCAACTCATTGCTAAAATTAACAGATCAATAGATATAAGTAAATTCCATTCACAAATAACTCAATGAAATAGTCTTAGATCTAAATTTTTCTATTGATTTGCATCAAATAAGAAACAATTATGCACAACAAAACTCACTGGAATATGAATGATTATGATTCATTAACATTATCACTTAACTACTAAACTTTTGAAAATGACTTAATTGCATAAACTATAAAAAGGGTATCTCAAAGTAACTTGCTGAAAACCTGTAAAATCTTAAAACTGTGACAACACTATCTACTATCTCTCTCAGGTGACTAATCCTTCTTCAATCAACTGACCTTTACAATATGGAGAACCAAATTACATATAGACCATCCCTAAGACTAATTCCTCCAGTCACAAAATTGAGATCCACAAATTAAGGAACAACTGGAACTTCATGAAATGACTGTGCTAGCTGATCTTTAGTTTGCTTGTTGATGACTCAGTTGTCAAAATTTGACGCACCAAAAGGGAAGGTAGAAATACTGGGGATCTCTAGTTGAAGTGATGTTAAGATCTTGCAAAATAGGAGAGAAAGAGAGAGAGGTGTCCATCAAGAACAAAACTTTCCACTGTCACTTCATTCTTGCGTACTTTTCTCAAGAAGGTACTCATCATAGCTAGTGAACACTTGTTGGAGTATGTCTGCATCAGGCCCATCTACCCAATCATCTTCAAATTTGATTCTTTTCAATTCTACAGAGGTAAACTCTTGCATATCTTTCAATTTAATTAACTCCCTCCTAGTAGCCTTTACTTCATCCTTGATATCCATAAGTCTATCAAGCAATAAGTCATCACCATCCTCCTCTTTCTGCATCACCTCCTCAAACCTATTATTCCAATTTTCCTTTAATTTTTCAAGAGGAAGACCTTCCTTCACAAGGATATCTAGATTAACCAAAATGGCAATCACTGGTTCCAATTCATCAATCTACTCATTCAGATATTTACAAGCTTGTTGAACTTCATTTCTATGTTGATAAATGAATGTGGATTTGAACCTGATAATGTTGATTGTCTTTTCAATGAAGTCCACATTATCCTCATCGAGGATAGATTGTTCCAAGAGAGTTTTCTTTGGCAAATTTTTGATGTCTTTAAGCTTCTTTGTATGCTCTCTATACTCATCCTCTTCTTTCCCCAAGACTTCAACATGTGAATTCATGTCTTCAATCAACTCCAATGCATCCTCATGTGCCTATAACTTTCAACAAGTAGCTCATCCACCTCTTGGTTCAACTGATCTATCCATCTATCAAGCATTCCAACCTTACTCCTCATGTGTACAGGATCATCGACCTCCTTCTTACTCAACAAAACTAGGATTTACGAAGCAGAAAATTGAGAGGAAACAAGGGTAGATACATCCTTTAGGAACCTATGCAATTGGTCTAATTGATCCTTAAGCTCATCTTTTCTTTGTTTTTCTTTTATCATCCTGGATTTGGTGGAGGATGCCACTATGTCAATAAGTTTCATCTATTGATTTCTTGTTGGTTTCCCCAAATTAACCATACCCAACTGATAATCAGTCAATTGCATATCTTGCTTATCCTTGTCCACCATTGGAATGGCACATTCAGCTATGATTTCACCTATATCTGTTACCCTTGTTGATTGAATGACCCTAGCCTTCTTCTTGGGCCTCTCTTTCTCTATTTCTTTCATTATGCCTTCCCAATTCAAGGGTTGAGGTTGGACTATTTGTTTCCCTTCTAGGTTGAGTTTCAACCATGTTGGAGCAGTAGTAGGAGTTATCACTTGTGTGGAAGAAGAAGTAGCAAGAGAAATAGGTTTCCAAACTACTCCTTAGGCTAAGAGTCAACCTCTTGTTGTTTCTCCTTCTCTGCTCTTTACCTAGCCAATCTTTTAGCCTCAACTTTGTCTTTTTTCTCTTGCACCCTTTTAGCTTCTAGCTCCTTTTGCAAAATTTCTTCTTCTAACCTTTGATCCCTTTTTCTTTCAATATCTTTAACTCTATCCTATGCTTTCTTAGAATCTTTCTCATGTTTAGCAAGTGCTTCTGCTTCCTTTTCTCTCAACATGCGTTCTTCCTCTTCCCTCCTCTTGTGAGCTTCCTCAACTACTCTAAATTTAGCCTCAAGGGCCCATCAGTCTCTCCTTTGTTGAGCGTTCTCAAGTCCTCAAGCTCATCAATCTTCTATAACATATCTAACTTATCCCTTTCCTCTTTAGTCTTCAATTCTTGTTCTTTTTGCTACTGCAGCAAATCTTCCTTTTCCTTTTGTTTCCTTGCTAGCTCTTCTTCTTTAGATTTAGCTTTAGATTCTTGTTGCCTAGCCAATGCCTCAACTTCTTCTTTGGCATCTGCTTCCTTCTTAGCATCCTCAAAGAGTTTCCATTGATCCTTCGGTGTGAGGATATGCTCAGTCCCCACATCTTCATTCTCTTCATTGGGTGCAGTCACAAGAGTTTCCTTGTCTGATTGGGTAGCCTCCGAATCAATATCAATATTATGGATCTCAACCTCATGCTCTTTCCCTTTTAAAGATTTAGCCTCCTTATGAAGGATTCCAGTGGGCATCTCCTTAATAGGTTTCTCTGTAAGGGGAGGTTGAGTTGAGGTTTTACCTATAGCAGTTGTTGAAGCTCTAGGTTGAGATGAAATCTCTTCTCCAACAATTGAGGTCTCGGGGTGAGATGAGGTTTCTTCTGCGATGGCTCCTTAGGAGCTATCCCCCTCTTTGTTATTTTGTACCCTTGGGTACTTGCAACTTTCCTTTTCTTAGAATTTTGAGCCTCGGGCTCCTTGATCCTCATCACCACCCACTGGATACTTTGATCCATCACTGTCCTCACAATTTGCCTAATATCAATGGATTCATCCTCATCCCAGTTTACTGGATCCAAGTCCTTGGTACCTATGTTTTCACCCTCATACTGGGGATCCAAAGTTACACCATCATCTGATAATGTATCAGGAATATCCTCCTTCACCCCATACTCAATCATTAATGGGATGGGAAACCTTTCATAATTCATCCTTCTTACATCATATTCATCTTGTAGATCAATCCAAAAATCTTCTAACAAATTGAAATGCTTCTCAAAGACTGTAGGAAGAAAACCATTCATCTTATGCTTGGGATCAAAATGCTTCCTAGATGTATATAAACCCAATTTCAAATAAATCAATTCATCACAAATTTCCTTAGAAACCACATTATGTGCACAACTATACTCTCCTAACTTTATGGAAAATTTATGGCAACCAGTCTTATGCTTGCTAGCAAATTTAAGATTGACTCCTATGGCCTGATAGATGAATTCCATAAGGACAATTTTGTAACTACAACATCTTGGAAGAAGATGAGGATGTCCATCAAAACTTTCCAACCTAAAGTAAGTAAACTTGGGGTATTGGATGTGTTAGCTCTCAAAAATGTAGGCGGAATGCCTCAAGAGGCTGCCAATCTCTTGATATGCTTTAGGGTAACAAACAAGGTCAAAAGCTTTCAACCTTCTACTCTTCAGGTGCTGCCAGACCTAGGCGGGTGTACCTAACTGAACGAAGCAAAATTTATGTACTTATGATTATCTTTCTTGTAGTGATTTGTCCACAATGGCAAATGGAAGTGAACAAATGAAATCAAACTTGATAGCAATAGCAATCTCCTGATCTAAATCCTAAAATGCTCAATTAACAGATATAAAGAAATAGAATGAATTCAAAATGATGAAGTGCAGAGACCAGTGACTTATTGGGTATGTGGAGTCGAATGAAACAAAAGTGGGCAACTTATTCTGGCAGAAACTCAAATTGCTGGCATATATTTTGCTTATAACTTGTATAAACATGCAAGATTATGACTACTAAGCTCTACTTTAATAATCCAAATGAATCTCCCTGATTACTATGATCAACCAAAAGGATTTAATCTCTCCTTGAGAGAATCAATCAATTAATCACACAGATACAACAAATGTGCACTGATAAACTAAAAGTAAACTTGTTACATCAATTTAAACAACCAGAAAGAATCAATCTTGGAGACAGCTTAGCAATAATTTTCAATAAACTCAACAGACAATTGACACCAAAAATAACCTGCCACACCAACTGACTTTCATTGAAATCGCCATTTGAAAACATGCAACATAGCCTCTGATCTGAGAAATTTATTCTACTATATCCATCTCTACCTACTGTATCTAATCTAAAATCTAATCTGATCCTCTACATTCACAATTGGGAATGAATATTTATACACATGCATCAGGAAACACATCGCTTCATATTCCAATGTCAACCAACCGTAGTATTCGGGAAAATCCCATGTCGGCCACAGTGTTTGAATCTTTGTTAATCATCAATAAAACAGTCATTGAGACATATCGTGAGTCATGCCAAAGGAAATTATATCACTGGTCATCCCGTGTTTTATTCGCTTTCGCCATGACCCACTAGAGTCAGGGAAACATCATATATACTACATTATGCTTCATCGAGAGCCCTTTACCACCTCCATGTCGCTGTAACATTCTGTTTGTTATGCTGAGAGCCCACGTGATTACTCTTGTTTGCCGAGACAACATTACTTTCATACTGATAGAGTCACCATTTGTATATTATTGGCGAGACCGAAGGTCACTCGCCAAGACTTTACTCTGAAAACCTTAACTCTTACCGAGCAGTTCCTTCCATCTGTGCATCGCCAAGACACATTAGTTCTCTCACCAAAAACCACCGATGGAAACCCTTTGTGCCCCGGTCGGTGAGACCGAAAATATTCGGTGAAACCTCACCCTGAAATCCCTTAGCTTGGCTGAAATAAACATTTGCACAAGTCGGTAAGACATATGGAGATCGCTATGACATCCTTCCGAAAATGATTTCCTTCGCCGATATGCCTTTTCTACTATCGATCGGTAAGACAAGAAGTATTCACTGAGACCTCAGCCCGAAGATAACATTCTCACCGATATGATTTTCCTCTATCACCGAGACAATGACAAAGTCCTGCTAAAAGCTTCCTGCATGTAAACTTCAATCGCTGTGACATCAAATGAGTCTTGCCGATAGGCAACACAAACTCATATCAGCAGAAATACAATATGAATCGGGAAACCCCTGACCATCACAAGCCGATATGAACAAGAATGTGAAAAATGCAGACATAGATGATTTTATGGGCAAAATATGGGGAAAATATGGAAATTCATGAGCATGATCAATATGTAAAAACATCAGAATTTAACAGTTCCAACAGTGGCTCCATCTGGGGATGAATGATAGTAAGATCATTGCAAGGATCCAAATCTTTGGGTGAGCAGACCAGACACAAAATGAGCAAAATGGGAATGGACAAGTAGCAGATGGAATGAATGCAAAATGAATGCAAGATGGAGGTGAACCAAAACCCTAAACTACTGTGCATGGAAAATAATTTTAAAGAGGATAAGCAAGAGTTGTCCATGCATTAGCAACCCTTATTCCTCTATGTTTCAACTTCACCTGTTCTGAGCTGTTACTATCTAAAACTCAAACCATACTTTCCCCTGTCAAATACTTGATTTTTTCTTGAGTTCATCAGATTCTTCTTGAAGACATTCATGCAATCTCTCCTGTCACTGTTATTGCAAGTTTTTAGAAAATCATCATGCTCAGCTTGGCCCAAATTCCCTTTACCATTCTGTAGTTCAAGTTCTCCATCATCATGAGGAAAATTTCTGTTATCTCCAACATACAAAATATATGCATATTCAATGCAAAGTTCCTCATTATCTTTCTCACTGTTGTGTACTATGAAACACTCTCTCAACTATATTGAAAATTCATCATCAAAGTGCTTTTCTTGAGAAACAAAAGGTTCAGTCATATCAATGTTGTCTGAAACAAACAAATCTGAAACCTTTTGCACCACTTCAGTATCACCATTTGGGGACAATACTTGAATATGACTCATATCCTCAATATCATGCATATATGAACCAATCAAAGATAGAATTATATCAACCTTGGCATGCAAATAAACATCTTCTCCATATGAGTTAGGAATTTCAAAATCACATACCTCATCCTGAATGGACACAAACTTTTGATCAACACCAAGGGTTTCACCATTATTCCAGGAAATGCACTGGGAGTCATAAGAATCCTTACACAAAGATTTTTCATTGTCAAAAAAAATGTAAGCTGGACAAAAAACTTCAAGATCACCTTCATGTGCACATCCCTAGCATTCAGGAGTTAACAAATCTGAAATCTGTTCACCGCTGAGTGAACAAGTCTCATCATTTTCATCACTGCAGTTGCACTTCTCACTTTTGTCATCATAAAAAAGAAATCCAAGATCACCAGAGAATAAAAAATCAGAAACATTACCAGTGCAGTCATTTATTCTATCATTTTTCTTGTCTGAAATTATCTCCTATCTTTCATAAAGTGGATTTGAAAATTCCTGAAGTTCATTCATGGGCATACCTCTGCAAAATATCATCTGATATTCTTTTAACACTTCATCATACAATGGGTTTGAAAAAGTTTGGAAACCATTATCAAATGTACAAACCTCTTTTTCATCAACTGTATCTTCATAGCTTTCAACTTGCTACAGATCAACATCCATAAATCCATCTTCACAATCTAAAAATTCACTGGATCCCTCATAACATACACTACTTTCCTTGTCACAATCTGTTATGCAAGAGAAATCTCTTGTACCTTCATCTTCCTCATGCAAGCTATCACAGGAATCATCTTGACTTGCACATCTCTCATCTTCTCTTGGATGCATTGTTTGATCAATGTCCTAATGCTCATCCATGATATCACCATCGTCTTCATACCTCTTCCCTTGGGATAACGCTTGAATGAGTTCAACAGAGGAACCTCCTGCCTCAATCCTTTTCTTCTGCTCCAATGTTTTTCCTTTGTTTTCTTCCTTCTGATCAGTCTCTTGCATTTCTTTGCGCAGCTCTTTAACTTTATCCTTTTGGATAGGCTTCTGTTTACTTTTATCATGCTGTCTATCTTCTGCTTTCTTCTCAGTCCCTTGTGTCACATTCTAATCTTTTATAAAGATTCCTCTAGGGACACCTTCATTCTCATTTACTGTCCTATTTCTCAGCCAGTGTTTACTCTTTGCTTCCTCAACTGCAGCAACAGTTAGTCTCTCTATCACCTCTTCGGTGAGTCTCCTCATACTGCATTGAGTAGGCACCACAACAGAATGGAGCTCTGTATAATTTTCTTCAGAGTCATAAAGGACCTGTTGTTCAGCCATATGAACATTGTATTTCTGATTTGAAACATCATGCTGATAACCTTCATCCTCTGAAGATGAGTACCTCTCCACAACATGGTGAAAAGTGTTTGAAGTCAAATATACTGTGTGATCTTCTCTATTGTTTCCCATCAACATTCCCTCTTCTTGCATTCTTTGGGCTACAAAACAATAATCTGGGGAATGTGGTCTATCACAAAATTCACAAAAGTAATTGTTACTTACCATATAGGTTCCCCTCTTGCTCAATGGATCAGGAGCTTCTTTGTTTCTAGGCCTAGCTGTTATAGGTTTCTCATCCTTCCAGTCTGTATTATAAGGCATGCCATGCAACCTCGACCTCTCATTTCTATAAGTATTCTCCTATTTGTACTGGTAATTGCTACTTTGCTGAGGAACCTTAGGATTGTCTCTTTTATCCATTATCCCTACAACCCTCCTATTGTTTTCAATTGTCTGTGCCATCTTCTGAGCCTCAGCCAAATCTCTTGGGAATCTATTCCTTAGTTCATACCCTATTCTAGGATCAAACGCATTCAAATAAACACTCAGTGCTACAAAATCTGGCAACTTTGATCTAGGAGGTATTTTATTCTACAACTTATTGAATCTCTGATTAAAATCATAAATTCTATCATTTTGATCTTTTTGAATCCATATTAATTCATGAAGAGCAGCATCTGGTGCACTTGGATTCCCATATTGCTCGAGGAATCGATCCTGAAATCCTTGGAGAGAATCAATAGAGACTGCTGGTAGGTTGTTGAACCAATCCCTAGTGTCTTCAATAAGTGATATCATGAATAGCCTCATGTGTAAATCTTCATATGGCACATCCAAATCTTGGATGAAAACATTGAAACTCCTTAAATGCTCTTCAGCAGTAATTGCATTACTCCCTGCAAACTTTGGAACAATACTTCTCGAACTGCCATCCATTGGATAAGGGGATAATTGAATCCCTGTCAAATCAAACTGTCTGATCATTGTTGTGTATTGATGGGGGGGGCGCTAGGTGGGTATTGATGCTGGTACTGTGGCATATACTGTTGACCATGAGGTGGCTGTGGTGAGTATATATTCTGTTGTGCATGCTATGCATTGCCTCCATTGTGAGAATTTCCAATTGTATTATCAAGCATTTGAGGAATCCAATGCCTGCCTGCATTTGTGTACCCATTCATTCCATACACAAATTCCATTCTTCATCAAGTTTTTTTAGAGTCGCCACCTACTTTTCCAAAAGTAGGAAAATGATTCTTTTTTATCTTCTCCCCAGCGAAATCACTCTTTCTGAATCTTCTCTGATTATAACCTTTTCTTCAATGACTCTATATGATGGTCTTCAAGTGATTTTTTTGATGTAATCCCCAGCAAAGTCGCCAATTTGTTAGCTCTCAAAAATGCAGGAGGAATTCCTCAAGAGGCTGCCAATCTCTTGATATGCTTTAGGGTAACAGACAAGGTCAAATCCTTTCAACCTTCTACTCTTCAGGTGCTGCTAGACCTAGGCAGGTGTACCTAACTGAACGAAGCAAACTTTATGTACTTATGATTATCTTTCTTGTAGTGATTTGTCCACAATGGCAAATGGAAGTGAACAAATGAAATCAAACTTGATAGCAATAGCAATCTTCTGATCTAAATCCTAAAATTCTCAATTAATAGATATAAAGAAACATAATGAATTCAAAATGATGAAGTGCAGAGAATAGTGCCTTATTGGGTATGCAGAGTCGAATGAAACAGAAGTGGGCAACTTATTCTGGCAGAAACTCAAATTGTTGGCATATATTTTGCTTATAACTTGTATAAACATGCAAGATTATAACTACTAAGCTCTACTTTAATAATCCAAATGAATCTCCCTGATTATTGTGATCAACCAAAAGGATTTAATCTCTCCTTGAGAGAATCAATCAATTAATCACACAGATACAACAAATGTGCACTGATAAACTAAAAGTAAACTTGTTACATCAATTTAAACAACCAGAAAGAATCAATCTTGGAGACAGCTTAGGAATACTTTTCAATAAACTCAACAGACAATTGACACCAGAAATAACCGCCACACCAACTGACTTTCATTGAAATCGCCATTTGAAAACATGCAACATCGCCTCTGATCTAAGAAATTTATTCTACTATATCCATCTCTACCTACTGTATCTAATCTAAAATATGATATGATCCTCTACATTCACAATCGGGAATGAATATTTATACACATGCATCAGGAAACACATCGCTTCATATTCCAATGTCGGCCAACCGTAGTATTCAGGAAAATCCCATGTTAGCCATAGTGTTTGAATCTTTGTTAATCGTCAATAAAATAGTCGCTGAGACATATCGTGAGTCATGCCGAAGGAAATTATATTGCTGGTCATCCTGTGTTTTATTCGCTTTTGCCGTGACCCACCAGAGTCAGGGAAACATCATATAGACTACATTATGCTTCATTGAGAGCCCTTTACCACCTCCATGTCGCTATAACATTCTGTTTGTTATGCCGAGAGCCCACATGATTACTCCTATTTTCTGAGAAAACATTACTTTCATACCGACAAAGTCACCATTTGTATATTATCGGCGAGACCGAAGGTCACTCGCCGAGACTTTACTCCGAAAACCTTAACTCTTACCAAGCAGTTCCTTCCATCTGTGCATCGCCAAGACACATTAGTTCTCTCACCGAAAACCACCAATGGAAACCCTTTGTGCCCCGGTCGGTGAGACCGAAAATATTCAGTGAAACCTCACCCTGAAATCCCTTAGCTTGGCCGAAATAAACATTTGCACAAGTCGGTAAGACATATGGAGATCGCTATGACATCCTTTCGAAAATGATTTCCTTCACCAATATGCCTTTTCTACTATTGATCGGTAAGACAAGAAGTATTCACTGAGACCTTGGCCCAAAGATAACATTCTCACCGATATGATTTTCCTCTATCACCGAGACAATGACAAAGTCCTGCCGAAAGCTGCCTGCATGTAAACTTCAATCGCTATGACATCAAATGAGTCTTGCCGATAGGAAACACAAACTCATATCAGAAAAAAATACAATATGAATTGGGAAACCCCCGACCATCACAAGCCGATATGAACAAGAATGTGAAAAATGCATACATAGATGATTTTATGGGAAAAATATGGGGAAAATATGGAAATTCATGAGCATGATCAATATGTAAAAACATCAGAATTTGACAGTTCCAACAAGATGTACCAATGTCCCTATTCTGCAATGAATGCAATGGATTCCCTGCTTAATCTATACCTTGCATCACCTGTCAACCGATTAATGATAACATACAAGAATGCATCATTAACCCTTCTATAGTGCAACTTTGATGTTTGTAAAGTTAGTTGATCATAATGATCCCACACTTTCTTTTGTCCAAGGGCTTCTCCCAATACTCCAACTGCATTCAAAGTAGGGAAAATTCCCCTCCTTGCAGCTGCATACACTACATAAGAAGTCATGAAGAAACTCTTTATTTTCCCAACTCTAAGTATCTGATTATGTAGGCTCTCTGAAAAAAACATTGGCTAATCAAATTTTTTCTTTCCATCCAAAATGGTTTGAATGAATGGAAACATCCATTCCTTAAAGTGTTAAGAATCTCTCTTTCCGAACACTCTGGAAAGCATCATGATTATATCACCAATCTCCTTACTAAAATCTGCTCTCTTTGGCTGATCAGGAAGCTTAGTCAAGGATTTCTTTTCCACCCTCATCCATTTCTTGTTCATGTGGGTCTTGTTAGCTTCCTTGTGGTTGCTATATAATTGTGATGCCTCTGCTTCATTGAGTTGTTTGGGGTTCAGTGGTGTAGGTCCATCAAACATGAACCTTATCATCTGTCTAGTGAGATCAATGATGATATTCCCTTGCACGTCCACACATTGCCTTGTTGTCAGGTTGTAAGCTCCCGCTGTAGTAAGTATGAGTTCTAGACATTGAACTGATAGAGGAAAGAGGGCAACATGTGTGAATCCGGATTGAAAAATTAGTTTTGTTCTCCTTGTCGCATCCTCTATGAAAGTTTCTTCAACCAACTCCTCATAGTTGAATGGCCCTAAGTTTGTATCAATGATATCAGCCCAGTCAGAATCCACCTTGCTGGTTGTAAGAGTGGGACTCTTATGCTTGTACCTCAAGGTGTAAGGGAGATGCTCCAACTTTATCTTCTTAGGCTTTGTTGGCCTTGAACTTTCTGCAATTTGGCTCCCTCTCTGAGAAGCTTCTTTAGATGCTCCTGACATTTTTCACTCCTGCGAAACAGTCCTATAGTAGATCAACAAAGACTTGGAAACCATTACATCGAAATTACCTTTCATATCATCCTTTATTCATCCAAGGAAACTCTAGACACTTAGTGAAATTTTGCACTTACCAGAAGTGGAGGCAAAAGAGAAATAGGAACATAAAGCCTTTTAACATACGCGGGATCGGGATCAGAACTGGGACGAGACCAGAACTGGGATCAGAATGGAAACCAAACCCAGAACCAGCTAATGGTTCCAAGTTCATTTCCATTTTGGTTCTGCCTTTGCCAAAAGAATAAGGGTGTAGATCAGAATCAACATTCATCGGAAGTGGGATCATTTTGGGAATTGATTCTTATGCAAACACTTATGGGATGAGGTCATTCTCAGATCTGCTTCCGCTAGTTTATTATTCAAATGAAGCACATTTAAACACACGGTCACACCAATTTCAAACTTAGTTCGCATGAAACCATAAGGAAACTTTAAATAAGGGGTTTAACCTCACCCTTAATAGGACAAAACCAAATTTAAACTTTTTAGGGCACGATATTGTAAAGGTCAACACACAAACCCTAGTTTGTGTGACTTGTCGACTTATATAAATTAAGGCATCAAAACCCTGATGTCAAAACCATTAACTCGACATGATAATAGGATAAAAGGGTTCATCAAATAGATTCAAACACTTTTAAAGCACATAAGATCCCTTTGAAATGAGACCCTAGTTAAAACTAGGGCATGACAGAATGAAGATGCCACCAAAATGAAGAAAACAATTGCAGAACAACAAAACAAATGGGAAAATATGAAAAGGAAAAATGAAAAATGGGAGGAAACGAAACCAGAAAAAACAAGCGAAACAAACATGGAAACAAGCGAAGATCTGCGAAACAAATTCTCGTGAACACGCAAAGAACACAACAAACGACAGAAAAAGGAAAACACAAATGGAACGGGAAAACCACCTACCTCAAAACACCACCAAGAAAGGTTGAAACTTGATCTGAATCCACTTGCAGATGCTTTCCCTCAACCAAATCATGCTCCTCTTTTACACTGTCTCGGATCTGGTTGACTTAAACAACTTAAGCAATAATAATAATGAGCCAATTAACCTTTATTAAAGTTTAAAAACCATTTCACACGTGTGAGGAGGTTGTAATTAATGCAATTAATGTGGTTGGTTGGGCGTGGAATCAGAAAGAGAACAAGTATACAACCAATGCGCAAATTGAAGATAGGGGCAGACGCGGAAGCAGAGTTGGAACAGAACAAGAAATTTTACCCAAGTCTCTTATCTAATTCTAAATTTGATTCCAATCCCACGACAGGGAAAAGACAACAAAGGGAATGAGGGTGGAATCAAAACCAAATCCAGACTTGGAACCTTTACAAAGTTCTGAGTTTGGTTCTGATTCTAGTTCCGCTCCTGAAAAAGGAACAAACACCGACATAAGGAAAGCAACACAAGAAACTAAAGGAAGTGGGATCAGAACGAAAACCGGATTCAGACAAGACACCAAACGAGGACAAAACACAAAGAAGACAAGCAGGAGCAGGATCAGAACCAAAACCCGATCCAGAATTTTGCAAAGTTCCAAGTTCGGTTCCATTTCTGGTTCTGCTTCCACCAGGGAGAAAACAAAACACAAGCAAAGAAAAGATAACTCAAGGGAGAAACAAACCCAATAGTGCAAGGAAAACCAAAAAGACAAAGAAAACCAAAAAGGCAAGGGTGGGGCCGGGACTAGAACCGAATCTAGACTTGGACCTTCACAAAGTTCTGAGTTCAGTTTCCATTTCGGCTCCGCTTCTGCCAGACAAAAGGAAAGACTTAGGAGAAAAAAATAACAACTCCTAAGTCCCAAAAAAAAACACCAAGGACAAAAAAAAAAGGGGGGACCCATTTTGACTAAAAACAAAATTGAGTGGTTATGCAAGGCATAACAAATGGCAACTCGACTCAGAAATTGGTTCACCCATTTTCAAGACACTGAAGAATTTAGTCACCCAAAACCTCTAGTTTATGAACATTATAGCTCACGTAGGATCAAATATATTTGAAGTTGGAATCTCAGATGTAAATAAACATAAACTACTTTGAATCTGAGTGTGTATGTATCGTGCATCTTTCTCCATAAAAAAATTATTTACCCCTGAACAAGTATACCTAAGATTCAAGCTACATAAGTTGAGTCCTTTAACTGTCATGCAATGATATCCTGGGCATTGCTTCACTGCCAGCCAGGCATCCATAACCCTGACAGAGATACCTCTAGTTCTCTCAAAGAATTGCTCTACTACCAATGAGGTGTCCATAGCCCCAATAGAGATACTTGAATTACCCATCTGATATTGAGTTTTCCTTCTTTCAATGGTTGTCTTTTATCTTCCCTTTTATTTATAGGCTTCACTTGTAGGAATTCTTTATTAACTTTTCTCAATACTCAGATATAATTAATCTGAAATGTGGGTTGAGAACTATAGTGGACCTCATGATAGTGTTGGGAATCAGATTTTTCACTTGAATCTAAGAACAACCACCCTAAGACAAATAGGTATCTTACATAAACAAATGTTTTTATCTATTTTGTGACAGATTTCAATCATGGTTCATGAGATTGTTTACAATATATCTTATTCTTAATAACTCTTCAAACCATTGTTTAAAATGATCATAAGACACAAGTTTAGAACGAAAATTTTCAACAGGCATACCTGAAAATACCTAAACCAATTTCTCTCCTAGTGCCTGCAGTATACTTTGAATAACAACCCCTTCATTTTGAAATGGAGGAACATGAAGGTCCCCAGAAACCAAGACAAAACAAAATAGAACAAAAAAAAGAAAACAAAGGGAAAACAAACAAACAAACAACACACCAAAACAAAAAGACAACTAATTACATATATACAACCAACAAAAAATTATACCTTCACGGGCCAAAATAATGTTTGAGAAACTGACCATTGATAGGAAATGGAACAGGTTCTCTTGTTAAAGTGCTCAAATGAAATGCATTCTCACCTAGGATTTCAGCTATCTAATATGGACCCAACCAAAGTCGGTCAAACTTCTAGTGGTCCCCTTTCTTTTCCCTAGCCTTATCCCATAACAGTACAAGGTATGATATTCTAAAGGCTTTAATTTTTCTCTTTTGTCAAACCAACATTTGACAACAACTTGATGTTTAGAGAAATGTTGTAAAGCAACATCTCTTTGTTCCTCTATATTTAATAAATTGGTCAGCCTAACTTCTATCCTATCATCTCTTGAATAGAATTATTGCATGAGCCTTAGGACAGGTATCTGTAGATGTATAGGAAAGACGGGATCTTGGCCATGGACTAACTTGAATGGTGAATTCCCTAAGGCAGCTTTAATGCGAGTTCTATTTACCCATAAGGAAAATCTCAGTTGGGTATGCCAATCCCTAGGATTGCTTTCTAACAACTTCGTAATCACTTCCAACAGATTTTTGTTTGTAGGCTCAGCTACTCCATTCCCCTGTGGGTAGTAATTAGAAGAATATTTTAATACTATCTTATGTTCATAGGCCCATTCAATGAAATTTCCAGAAGAAAAAGCAGGGCCATTGTCACATACCAGGGAAAATGGCACTCCAAACCTAGTAATGATGCATTCATTGAAAATTTTGATGACCATCTCAGTGGTGTTGTTTTTACAGGATTGAGCCTCATTCCATCGTGTGCAATAATCTGTTGATGTCAAAATAAATTTATGCCCTACAGACGAATTTGGATTAATGACTCCTACAAAATCTAATGCCCGTTGGGAAAATGGTTTTACCTCATACACCGGTTGTAGGGGCATCGTTGGATTGCATTCCCTGGATGCAAAATTTTTACATGTATGACATGTCCTCACATGTTGGTGTGCATCTCATAATAGATGAGGCCAATAGTAGCCCAATCTCAGGATTTTATGCGCGATGGAATTAGCAGATCCATGTCTCGTACTATGTTTTCCATGGAACTCTGTAATGGCATGTTTTGCTTGTTGTTGATCAAGGCAACATAGATAGACACCCTCAAAATTTCTTATGTATAGAGCTCCTCCTTTAAGCATGTAATGTGAACTCTTTAGCCTCAGTGCTCTCCTCTGAGTGGTGTTCATTCTGTTTGGGCATTTGTTATTCAACAACAGAAAAATAAAATCTGAGTACCAAGGATCACCTGTAAATGACTGTACTGTGTATTGTTGACAGGTGATCTTAGTATCAACATCCACCATCGCTTTGGATAAACCTTGGCCTCTAACTAGCTTCATTGGATGAATCTCAAGATCATACTCCTGCAGAATGGCCATCCATTTTCCTCGCCTCTCCCCCATTTTTCTTTGCATGAGGAGGGACTTCATAGCAAGATCAAGAACTATGGCAATGAGCTGACTACGAAGGATATAGTGTCTGAACTTTTTGAATGCTCATACAAGTATGAAGGGTTGCTTTTCAAGAGGTGGATATCTGAATTCTGCGTTCTTAAATGGGGAACTCATAAAAGCAATAGGGCTTTCATCTCCCTCACCTTTTCGTTGTGTCAAAACAACAACACATGAATGATTAGATGTAAAAGAATAAATATAAAAAGTCTTTAAGTAGTCAAGGTTGGTTAGAACCGGTGCCTCTGAAATTCACTATTTAATCTGAGAAAAAGCAGATTTAGCTTCACTACTCCATTCTATCTTTGCATCATTTTTCATCATTTCATTTAGAGGTTTGATGATCTCCGCAAACCCAGTTATAAATTTCCTTACAAAATTGATCTTTCCAAAGAAAGATCTCATTTCCTTCTTACTTCTTGGCATTGTCAGCTTTATGATGGACTCAACTCTGTCAGGATCTATGGATATCCCCTTTTCTGATATTATGTGACCCAAGAATTTCCCTTTAGAAACTCTGAACACACACTTTTTGGGGTTGAGAGACACAACATAACTTATACATCTTTTAAGAACTTTTGCTAAATCCGCAACATGGTCTTCTATGTTCTTAGAAAACACAGTTAAGTCATAGATATAAATAATGATACATTTACCTATTAATTCTTTGAATGCCACATCCTTTGTGCACTGAAAGGTTGCATCAATGTTAATAAGACCAAACGACATCCTCTGATAAGAAAATGTCCCCCACTTGGTAGTGAAGGTAGTTTTCATTATATCTTCATAAATGACAAGAACTTGATTATATCCTAAATAGCCATCCAAAAATGACATCATCTGGGATCCATTAACAGTTTACAACACCTCATCAAGAGAAGGAAGTGGGTAATTATCCTTCTTTGAGGCCTTATTTAGATTTATAAAATCAACACACAATCTAATCTCACCACTTTTCTTGCAAATAGGAACCAAGTTAGCAACCCAAGTGGAATGTCGTACTGGAAAGATTATCCTTGCGGACAACAACTTTTATACTTCCTTCAAAATTAAGGGTTCGATTAAGGCATTGACCAGGCGTTGCTTTTTGCAAAAAGTCTTTTCTTCTGGCTTCAAGGGTATGGTATGTGTGATCATTGAAGTATCAAAGGTCTTCAAATCCTCATATCCCCAAGCAATTGCTGCAATTTCTTCTTTCAGCACCTTAATCATTTTGTCTCTGATTTCCTTGGGGTAGGTTTTGCCTATATACACATTCTTTTCTGGACCTGAATCAACCAAGTTGACAGATTCATACTTCCCTCCATCGCTTTCTGTCGACATCCTTTCACGAGCCTGAGGTTCATTGTCAAAGATCCTTTCCAAGGCTACCATCCCCTTGGGAATGTGGTTACTTTTCAAATTGAATATCCCTTCTGTATCACAATTCTCAAGATCCCAATCTCCCTAGTCTCTTTCTGATTCATCAATTATTTGTCCCTCAAAGACATCTAAACTTTCCAAGAAGGCAAGTATATGTTGGTCATCATCAAAGACTTGAAAATTTTGAACATTATCTGGGATGGCTAGGATCGAGACTAACTCCATTGAGAATCTCTTCAACTTGGAGTCCTGCATAGGTTCCAAAGTGCTAGCAGCAACAACAAGGGCATCTGCAATCTAATTGTCCTCTCTGGGGATCAACTTGATGCCAAAAGCATCAAAATATTCTATCAAGTTCCAAACTCAGTTCCTATATGCAACTAGTCTCTTATTGTGGCATGTGTATTGACTGCGGATTTGCTTGACAATGACCTCAGAATCTCCCATAATCGTGAGAGTTGTAACCTTCTTTTGATGAGCAAGCATCAATCCTCTAGCCAGTGCTTCGTATTTTGCCACATTGTTCATGCAGCCAAACTGCAACCTGTAAGAAGCAAAATACGTTTTCCCTTTCGGGTTGGTTAGTTCAACTCGAGCTCCACTCCCTGATTTAGATTTAGAGCCATCAAATTTAAGACTCCACAATTGCTCCAGAGCTGGGAAAATTTTTTTTTGGGGACTACAGGTGATTGCTTGCTAGAAGTGAGTGGTAGCTTGGACTGGTTTTGGATATCTATATTTAAAGGATGTTACAAACAATTTTTATTAGAAGATTCACCTAGATTCAAAATCTGTTCAGAAACCACTTCCTAAACTTCTTGGATCACTTCACAATTTGGTATGTTTTTCAGCAATGCCTTAGGCGTTGGAAGGTCATCTGGGGTAGGTGTGACAGACAAAGACTGAGATTCTTTAGTCTTGCTCTAGAGATCAGAACATAAAACTTGAGTCTGCTCAAGTTGGGAAGGATCTTCCTCTTGAGTGAGACTGGTTCTTGTCGGGATGTTGGCATTCCTAGCTTCAAATGGAAATTGATTGGTGGGTGTTTCGGGTTGGCATTCACAAGTTTCCTCAGCCTGACAGACATGGTTCAAAATATCTATGCAAGGTTGACAGGTCAACTCAGCCTCTTCCCCCAGAACTAGCCTATCTTGTTGCAACTTTCTAATTAGAACTTACTAGTTGATGATGGTCATTGGGTCACTATGTTCTATAGGTTGTAGATCATTAGGATTGAGCATTGAAAAGGTCAAGATTTCTTCTCTTTTATATAATCTTATCTCGGTTTCAAAGTAAGCTACCTCGTTGGGGTAGTCGTACTCAGTGATTATATGTTTGATACGAGGCTCACTTTCAATCCTAATTTGCGTTGCTACCCCTGTCCATGGTAGCCACATGTGTGAAAATTCTAAGGATAGATAACTCCCAATGCTTTTCATTAGGTCTCGGCTTAGAAGCATGCCATATGTCTTAGGGATATCAACCACCTGAATATCCATATAAGTCTGGATTCATGGGTTAGATCCAGCCTATACATGAATATTTTTTAATTCCCCCACCACATTAACCTCAGTTTTAACTAATTGAATTACCTTCTTGTGACTCTGAAGCAGATTCAAACCTAACTTTTTACAAATGGAAAAGGGCCTGCCATTACCTGATGCTCTGGAATCCAAGAGGCAGTTGTGCAGATTCTTTCTGAAGATTCTCAAGCTTAGGAGTAATGGTGGGGTCCCTGTCTTACCTTTGTACAGGGTTGCATTCATTTCATTTGTTGGAGTCACCTTATTCTTTCCTTTTGACCGATCTACCTCTTACAAAACTCTCAACACAATGTCTCATTAGGTAGGGCACCATTTTAGAATGTCAAAGAAGGATAGTGAATTCTTTTGTTTTTGCATCTTTGAAATAAAATCAAACTCCATGTCATTTTTCACTTGATATTTGGGAACAAAAGATGAGTTACCTTTATTTTGAGATTTAGGTGGGACTTTTGGCGGGCGGAGGCAGGTTGTCCACATTCTGATTGGGTGGAACCATGGTGTTTGGAGGGGTAGATGCAGTGAACGAGCCTTTATTATGATTCCTCAAGAAATGACCTCCTTTGGATTGGAAGGCCTGAGCATCATATACATCTTCTATTGGTTCATTTTCTTCCTGGCTGGGGAATGGAAGTTCCTCATCGAAGAGTTCATAAGCCATGGCAGTATCTATGGATCCACCAGACTTGTTGGAAGCCCCTTGCAATTGAGCATCAACCTATGCAATCTTAACCATCTTTTCCATTTCGGGACAGTTAACCTTAGAATGCACTGCAGTGTCATGCAACCTACACCAATTTGTCATAAAATTGAGGTTTGCAACATTTGCAGTGTGTGGTTTATCATCACCATCCTAATAATTATGGGAAACTCCCCCATTGTTTGGCCCAGTATTCCATTGTTTATTGTTGTTGGACCTCTGGTTGTATCCCCTATTTTGGTTATGGTAATTTCGATTAGGGGAATTCTAGTTTTGGAAGTTCCTCTGGTTCTGATTGGAATAACTACCCTGATTGTTATACCCTCCTCAATTTTGGTAGTTTTGATTATGGTTTTGATTTTGAGGGGGGTTGTATTTGAGTTGTGTCATCTCATTGGTCACCTATGATAACATTTTCTTAAGGGTATCTAACTTTGTGGTCAGGTGAGCAGTACGTTCACTTTTTGTAGTTGTTGCAGTTGACACATGTGTCATGGGATTAGATCCTCTAGCATGGTTGTGAGAATTTTGAACTTGTTCTGAGGGGTTAGAATAGTTGTTGAGATGGAGCCTGTAACTCGGATAAGGGTCCATATGCAGAATGAGACATCCTTGGGACTGTATTAAACAATAGGGTAGGATTAGGTACTTGGGAGTATCCTAGAGGGGGGGGGGAATCCTCCTAGACCTCCTAATTGCGAACAAAGTTGTTGTTGCAATTTAATAGCAAGGTGGTAAACTTTAGAAAGAGAATTAATGTCATTTGTATTGTATTTTCTTTGCAAAAACATGCCAATTATGGAATCTATGGCCTTCAGGTAAGCTTGGATAGCAATGTTTTTTGCCACCAGGTATGGATCTTGCAACCTCCTATACATCCTCTAAAATCTGGTATTAAACAGGGGTAACATATTTCATGTGGCTCTTTCCTAATAGTTGCAAATTGGTGTTATAATATTACAGGATCTACATAGACCTTGAATTGGTTAATGAATTCATCCTCTAAGTTTTTCCAACTCAGGATGGATCCAATGGGTAGATTCAAATACTAGTTATAGGCCATGTCTCCTAATGAATAAGGAAACAACCTACATGCAACATCATGGTGGGAAATCTAAGCACGGGTATAGGCATCTTTGAATGCTTGTATGTGCTCTTTGACACTTCTTGATTCACCATGAGCATACCTGGGGCATAATTTCTCTGGGTTCTTTGGCATTTCGTGTATGCCACCAGGAATGACTCCCAGTGGTGAAGGATTGTTGCAAAATAACGCCATAGGTGGTGGTGGTGGTGGATTTGGTTCTGCCACTTGTGGTATTAGTGGAAACCTAGGTGGAGTAAGTGGTGGTGACAATGGTGGGATCAAAACTCTACGAGCTTTGGGTCTAACAAGGGTTTGAAGTTCAACTAACGGTTCTATATTTTTAGCAGATCTGAGAACTCTTTCAAACCTTTCTAGTGAGAATGACCCAATTCGAGCAAGTTTTTTCCTTCAGGCCCTCCTTCTAGCACCAGATCTGTTGATGGTCAATTTAACACAACAACGTTAAAAAAAATATTTCTACCCTATTTCTCCTGAAAAAGAAAGATAACCTACAACAATCTATCTTCCAAGGTCTTTGTAGTTGGTTCTCAAATGTGCTGATGTGATTCAGTGGCCAATGCAACTGTAATATTCAAGGGGCCTACTGGTAAAATGGATACAAATTGCATCATACAAATTAATCTACGTTTGGGGGGTGTAAATAAATAGAAAAAGATAGAACAAGGCTTTAGAACAATAAAATATGGATATAAATCTCTTTACATCTAGACATGTATCTTAACAATGAGTGTTTCCTCAACTAACCAAAACTATAAAACGATGCAATCCATAGCATGACTTATACTATTGCATACATTCATAGTGCAAATTCAATAACCATAACCATTCATCAAAGATTCAATTTAAAATCAAAACACATCACCAACTCATTGCTAAAATTAACAGATCAATAGATATAAATAAATTCCATTCACAAATAGCTCAATGAAATAGTCTCAGATCCAGATTCTTCTATTGATTTGCATCAAATAAGAAACAATTATGCACAACAAAACTCACTAGCATACGAATGACTATGATTCATTAATATTATCACTTAACTACTAAACTTTTGAAAATGACTTAATTACATAAACCATAAAAAGGGTATCTCAAAGTATCTTGCTTGAAAACTTGTAAAATCTTAAAACTATGACAACACTATCTGCTATCTCTCTCAGGTGACTAATCCTTCTTCAATTAGCCGACATTTACAATATGGAGAACCAAATTACATATAGAACAGCCCTAAGACTAATTCCTCCAATCACAAAATTGAGATCCACAAATTAAGGAACAATTGGAACTTCATGAAATGACTATGTTGGCTGATCTTTAATGTGCTTGTTGATGACTCAGTTGTCAAAATATGAAGCACCAAAAGGGAAAGTAGAACTGCTGGGGATCTCCAGTTGAAGTGATGTCATGATCCTTCAAAATAGGAGAGAAAGAGAGAGGTGTCCATTGGGAACAAAAAGTTACACTACCACTTCATTCCTGCATACTTTGCTCAAGAAGGTACTCATCATAGCTAGTGAACACTTGTTGGAGTATGTCTACATTAGGCCCATGTACCCAATCATCTTCAAATTTGATTCTTTTCAATTCTATAGAGGTAAACTCTTGCATATCTTCAATTTAATTAACTCCCTCCTAGTAGCCTTTACTTCATCCTTGATATCCATAAGTCTATCAAGCAACAAGTCATCACCGTCCTCTTCTTTTTCTGCATCACCTCCTCAAACCTATTATTCCACTTTTCCTTTAATTTTTCAAGAGGAAGACCTTCCTTCATAGGGATATCTAGATTAACCAAAATGGCAATCACTGCTTCCAATTCATCAATCTGCTCATTCATATCTTTACTAGCTTGTTGAACTTCATTTCTATGTTGATAAATGAATGTGGATTTGAACCTAATAATGTTGATTATTCTTTCAATGAATTCCATATTATCCTCATTGAGGATAGATTGTTCCAAGAGAGTTTTCTTTGGCAACTTGTTGATGTCTTTCAACTTCTTTGTATGCTCTCTATACTCATCCTCTTGTTTCCCCGAGACTTCAACATGTGAATTCATGTCTTCAACCAACTCCAATGTACCCTCATGTGCCCTATAACTGTCATCAAGTAGCTCATCCACCTCTTGGTACAACCAATCTATCCATCTATCAAGCATTCCAACCTTACTCCTCATGTGTACAAGATCATCGACCTCCTTCTTACTCAAAAAAATTGGTGTTTCTGGAGCAGAAAATTGAGAGGAAACGTGGGTAGATACATCCTTTAGGAACCTATGCAATTGGTCTAATTGAGCCTTAAGCTCATATTTTCTTTGTTTTTCCTTTATCATCCTGGATTTGGTGGAGGATGCCACTATGTCAATAAGGTTCATCTTCTGATTTCTTGTTGGTTTCCCCAACTTAACCATACCCAACTGATAATCAGTCAATTGCATATCTTGCTTATCCTTGTCCACCATTGGAATGGTGCATTCAGCTATGATTTCACCTGTATCTATTAGCTTTGTGGAATGAATGACCCTAGCCTTTTTCTTGGGCCTCTCTTTCTCTATTTCTTTCATCATGTCTTCCAAATTCAACGACTGAGGTTGGACTATTTTTTTCCTTTGTAGGTTCAGTTTCAACCATCTTGGAGCAGCAATAGGAGAAATAGGTTGCAAAACTCCTGCCCTAGGCTGAGAGTCAACCTCTTGTTGTTTCTCCTTCTCTGCTCTTTACTTAGCCAATCTTTCAGCCTCAACTTTGTCTTTTTTCTCTTGCACCCCTTTAGCTTCTAGCTCATTTTGCAAACTTTCTTCTTCTAACCTCTTCCTCTCTAGCATTTGATCCATTTGTCTTTCAAGATCTTTAACTCTATCCCATGCTTTCTTAAACTCTTGCTCATGATTAGCAAGTGCTTCTGCCTCTATTTCTCTCAATAGGTGTTCTTCCTCTTCGCTCCTCTTGTGAGATTCCTCAACTGCTCTAAATTTGGCCTCATTTGTCTCTCCTTTGTTGAGCTTTCTCTCCCTCAAGCTCATGAATCTTCTGTAACATAGCTAACTTATCCCTTTCCTCTTTAGTCTTCAATTCTTGTTCTTCTTGTTGCTGCAACAAATCTTCCTTTTCCTTTTGTTTCCTTGCTAGCTTTTCTTCTTTAGCTTTAGCTTCAGATTATTGTTGCCTAGCCAGTGCCTCAGCTTGTGCTTTGGCATCCTCTTCCTTATTATCATTCTCAAAGAGTTTCCATTGATCCTCCGGGGTGAGGACATCATGGTCAGTCCCCACATCTTCAGTCTCTTTATTGGGTGCAGTCAGAAGAGTTTCCTTTTCTGATTGGGTAGCCTCTGAATCAGTATCAATATCATGGAACTCAACCTCATGCTCGTTCCCTTTTAAAGATTCAGCCTCCTTATGAAGGCTTCCAGTGGGCATCTCCTTAATAGGTTTCTCTGTAAGGGGAGGTTGAGTTGAGGTTTTACCTATAGTAGTTGTTGAAGCTCTAGGTTGAGATGAAATCTCTTCTCCAACAATTGAGGTCTCGGGGTGAGATGAGGTTTCTTCTGCAGTAGTTGTGTTTCCTTCATCTTGTGATTCAGGGATATCCTGAGCTGGTACTGCTGGATGAGGCTACTCCCCAGAGTTAGGAGGGAGAAACTCCAATGGCTCCTTAGGAGCTATCCTCATCTTCATTATTTTTTACCCTTGGGTACCTGCAACTTTCCTCTTCTTAGAAGTTTGATCCTCAGGCTCCTTGACCCTCATCACCACCCACTGGATACTTCGATCCATCACTATCCTTGCAATTTTCCCAATATCAAGGTATTCTTTCTCATCCCTTTTCACTAGATCCAAGTCCTTGGTACCTATGTTTTCACCCTCATACTGGGGATCCACTATTACACCATCATCTGATAATGTATCAAGAATATCCTCCTTCACCCCATACTCAATCATTAATGGGATGGGAAACCTTTCATAATTCCTCCTTCTTACATCATATTCATCTTGTAGATCAATCCAAAAATCTTCTAACAAATTGAAATGCTTCTCAAAGATAGTAGGGAGCAAACCATTCTTCTTATTCTTGGGATCAAAATGCTTCCTAGTTGTATATAAACCCAATTTCAAATAAATCAATTCATCACAAATTGCCTTAGCAGCCACATTATGTGGGAAAATATACTCTCCTAACTTCATGGAAAATTTATGGCAACCAGTCTTATGCTTTTTAGCGAATTTAAGATTGACTCCTATGGCCTAATAGATGTATTCCATAAGGAATATTCTATTACCGCATCATCTTGGAAGCAAATGAGGATGGCCGTCAAAACCTGCCAACCTAAAGTAAGTAAACTTGGGGTATTGGATGTATCAATGTCCCCATTTTGCAATTAATGCCATGGCTTCCCTGCTTAATGTATACCCTGCATCACATGTCAATCGGTTAATGATAACATACAAGAATGCATCATTAACCCTTCTATAGTGCAACTCTGATATTTGCAAAGTCAGTTGATCATAATGATTCCAATATTGCTTCTCTCCAAGGGCTTCTCCCAATACTCCAACTGCATTCCAACCACGAAAAATGCACCTCCTTGCAACTGCATACACTACATAAGAATTCATGAAGAAACTCTTTGTTTTCCCCACTCTAAGCATCTAATTATGTAGGCTCTCTGACAAAATCATTGGCCAATCAAATTGTTGCTTGCCATCCAAGATGGTTTGAATGAATGGAAACATCCATTCCTTAAAGTGTGAAGAATCTCTCTTTTCCAACACTCTGGAAAGCATCATGATTATATCACCAATCTCCTTACTAAAATTTGCTCTCTTTGGCTGATCAAGAAGCTTAGTCAAGGATTTATTTTCCACCCTCATCCATTTCTTGTTCATGTGGGTCCTATTAGCTTCCTTGTGGTTGCTATATAATTGTAATGCCTAAGCTTCATTGAGTTGTTTAGGGTTTTGTGGTGTAGGTGCATCAAACATGAATCTTATCCTCTGATGAGTGAGATCATTGATGATATTCCCTTGCGGGTCCTCACATTGCCTTGTTGTGGGGTTGTAAGCTCCTGCTGTAGTAAGTATGAGCTCTAGACATTGAACTAATAGAGGAAAGAGGGAAACATGTGCCAATCCAGATTGAACAATTCTTTTTGTTCTCCCTGTTGCATCCTCTGTGAAAGTTTCTTCAACCAACTCCTCATAGTTGAATGGCCCTAAGTTTGTATCAGTGATATTAGCCCAGTTAGAATCCACCTTGCTGGCTGTAAGAGTGGGACTCTTATGCTTTTACCTAAAGGTGTAAGGGAGTTGCTCCACCTTTATCTTCTTAGGCTTTGTTGGCCTTAAAATTTTTGCAACTTGGCTCCCTCTTTGAGAAGCTTCTTCGGATGCTCCTAAAAATTTTCACTCCTGAAAAATAGTCCTATAGTAGATCAACAATGACTTGGAAACCATTACATCGATATTACCTTTCATATCATCCTTTATTCATCCAAGGAAACTCGACATTCTTAGTGAAATTTTGCACTTACCGAAAGGAGCCAAAAGAGAAATAGGAACATAAATCCTTTTAACATAGGCGGGATCAGGATCGGACCCAAGACGAGACCGGAACCAGGATTGGAACGGAAACTAGACCCAAAACCAACTGATGGTTCCAAGTTCATTTCCAATTTGGTTATGCTTCTACCAAAAGAATAAGGGTGTAAACCAGAATCGACATTCATCAGAAGCAGGATCATTTTGGGAATTGATTCTTATGCAAACACTTATGGGACGAGTTCATTCTTGGATCTACTTCCGCCAGTTTATTATTCAAACGAAGCATATTTAAACAGAAGGTCACACTGACTTCAGACTTAGGTCACATGAAACCATAAGGAAACTTTAAATAAGGGGTTTAACCTCACCCTTAACATGATAGAACCAAATTTGGACTTTTTAGGGCACGATATTGTAAAGGTCAACACACAAACCCTATTTTGCGTGACTTGTCAACTTATAGAAATTAGGGCATCAAAACCCTAACGTCAAAACCATTAACTCGACATGATAATAGGATAAAAGGGGTCATCAAATAGATTCAAACACTTTTAAAGCATAGAAGATCTCTTTGAAACAAAACCCTAGTTAAAACTAGGGTACAGTAGAACGGACATGCCACCAAAATGAAGAAAACGACAACAAAGCGACAAAAAAATGAGAAAAGCCTAAAAGGCAAAACAAAAAATGGGAGGAAAAAAAAAAAAACCAGAAACAACAAGCGAAACAAACATGGAAACAAGTGAAGATCCACGAAAGAAAGTCTTACAAACGTGCGAAGAACACAACAAATGGCAGAAAAAGGAAAACACAAACGGAACGAGAAAACCACCTACCTCAAAATGCCACCAAGAAAGGTTGAAACTTGATCTGAATCCACTTGCAGATGCTTTCCCTCAACCAAATTGTGCTCCTCTTTCACACTTTCTCATCTTTGTTTCGCTTAAAAAACTTAAGCAATAATAATAATGAGCCAATTAACCTTGATTAATGTTTAAAAACCATTTTGAGTGTGTGAGGAGGCTATAATTAATGCAATTAATGCGGTTGGTTGGGCACAGAATCAAAATGGGAATGAGTATACAACCAATGCGCAAATTGAAGGCAGGGTAGACGCGGAAGCGAAGTCAGAACAGAACAAGAAACTTTACCCAAGTCTCTTATTTAATTTTGAATCCAATTCCAGTCCTGTGATAGGGAAAAGAAAACAAAGGGAATGGGGGCTGAATCAGAACCAAAACCGGACCTGCAACCTTTACAAATTTCTGAGTTTGGTTCCAATTCCGGTTCCACTCTCGACAAAGGAACAAACACTGACACAAGGACAACAACAAAAGAAACTAAAGGAAGCGGGACAGGAATGAAAACCAGACCCAGACAAGACACCAAATGAGGACAAAACACAAAGGAGACAAGCGAGAGTGGGATCAGAACCAAAACCCGATCCAGAATTTTGCAAAGTTCCAATTTCGGTTTCATTTCCAGTTCCGCCTTTGCTAGGGAGAAATCAAAACACAAGCAAAGAAAAGACAACTCAAGGGAGAAACAGACCCAAGAGTGCAAAGCAAACCAAAAAGACAAAGAAAATGAAAAAGGCAAGGGCGGGGTCAGGACCATAACCGAATCTGGACTTGGAACCTTCACAAGGTTCTAAGTCTAGTTTCTATTCTGGATTTTCTTCTGCTAGACAAAAGGAAGAAGGATTTAGGAGAAGAAAATAACAATTCCTAAGTCCCGAACAAAAACACCAAGGACAATCAAAAATAAGGGTGACCCCATTTTGACCAAAAAAAAATGGGGTGGTTATGTAAGGCATAACAGTACCTTGAAGATAAATGGGTAATTATTGAGGTCAGTAGGCAATTCGCTGATGTGAATAGATTGTGTCAAGGCAGAAAGAGACTTACCGTCAGCTTTCCATTTGGATTTGGTGCGTATAGTTGCCAATCAATGTCTGATGCTTTTAACATTGAGGTTGAGTTGTCTAGGTATAATATTCCCTCATATGATGAGCGTGTTCCTTTTGACCTAAAGGACTATGTGAAGGAAAATTTGAAATTGGGTCCTTCTTTCAATCACTAACCCAACCTTGAAGATTATTGGGCTGATTGTTTTGATGAATATGAGGTAAGGAGGAGAAGCTAGATGAGGTTGATAGTGGAAAAAATTGTTATTTATGATTTGAAGTGGGATTTGTGAGATGTTATTGAAGATGGGTCTTACATGATTGACCCATAATACACTGAACTCATAGAGAGCCGACCCATTCCTGCCATGGACTGGAACTTTAAAGAAAAAGAAACTATTGATGCTAGAACTGCTGATGTTCTGACTAGAACTAGGGAATGGGTAATGAAGAAGGAAATTGAGCAATCACGCCCTTTTACTAGATCAAAGGAATCACAAGTTGCTAAAGGTACTTCCCAAGCCTCTGCTAGCAGGAAGTCAACTAGTAATGTCCCTCAATCTTCATCAACAAGTGGCCAAGGAAGCGGTGATGGGGATCCACCAGACAAGAATGTGTACTCAACCTGTGGGGAGGACATTTTTAATTTACCTATCTTGGAAAAGGAGAATGAAGGAGAAGAAGAAGAAGAAGGGTTAGAAAGTTTAAATGTTGACTCTCCTCCCTCTCAGAATGACTCACCTGTTAGAGAGATAAACCCTTCTCAGATGCTAGGTATAACTGCACCAGTAGAAGATACCCCTCCAGTTACTCGGACGTTGTTTGCATCCCCAGGCTTCAAGGCAACTAAAGTCACAACAACCCCAGCATGGCTAGAAGATTCATTGTCCTAGAAAAGGAAATCCATACAATCAAGCCTGCCTAAGCAAGACATGGTAAGTCAGCTATTACAGAGAACTTCAACTCCTAATCCTAAGAAGCTGAAAACCATCACCAGGCTTATAGATGATACTGAATTAGGGACACTCCAACTAGAAATTGCACACCCCATCTATGCAGAAAGATGCTTCACAAGCAGCAGCGAGTGATTTTGAGGTGAATAGGGTTGACCTCGGTCCTCCTACCAGGGATGGGGATGTTCAGATTTTCCAAGTATCAGCAGCCAAAATGGTGGAGAGATTGAAGAAAGATAAAGAAAGCAAGGATGAATTGAAAGCTCAGGTTCTGAACTTGACTGCTTGTTTGAAATCCATTTTTGAGGTCGTCCCACAACCCATTACTCAAGTGGATGCTTCTATTGAATCTTTCACTGTGGTTGGAAACGAAGCCCTAACCAAAATTAAAAGTAGTCAAAGTCTAAGACGGACCATAGATGAATGGAATGAATCCCTTATCAAGAAGAGAACCCTTGTTATTTTTGAATCTTTAAAAAAATTTCAAGAAGAAAATACTCTGAGAGCTACCTTAGGAGATGATATCATTGCCATTGAGAAAGAAGAGAAATTGTGGGTTAATTATCAGACTGAATTGAAACTCTTGATGAGCTCAAATATGGAAAAGTTGGCCACAAATCAAATCATATCTAATGCTTCAGATACTCACTTCCTATCATGGGCTAAAGGAGTAGAATGGAAATTTTAGGTTTCCAAACAAAGTTTACAGAAGCTTAGAGAAGTCATCAACGAAGGCGATGTCATTTCAGATGAGGCATTGAACACCTTTATAGCTCTTGGTATGTTGTTGGATAAAAATGGGATCAAAGATAATGTAGACACTAGAAGCTTAACTGTTGATTTCCAGAAAATGGTTAAAGAAGCTCTTGATATACCCACTCCTAATGTTGAACACTTACAAAAGCTAAGTGAATTACACTTGGTATCATCTCATGCGATAGATCATTTGAAATTTTGCGAGCATCGCATGGAAATGGCCAAAGATCTCCATCTGACGTGGAAGGTAAGGATGAAAAATGTAGTTATCCCTCAACACAAAGACCTGATGCATGTCCTAAATACTTTCCAAGCGTGGCGAAAGAGACCTTTGGCAATCTAGGAAATTGGAAATGAAGCAACACCGTCGTAGTGGGATGATTCTTCTTTATTTTTCTTATGCGTCTTTTGATTAATGGGCTATGGAAATGAAGAGGTAAAACTCATTCGCCTATTTAAAGATGTATCTATTTTTCATATGTTCTCTCTAGAAATTATTTTGCAAGTTTGGTTCAGTACTATTGATGAATGAAATTACCATTGTGTTTGTGTGCAATTTGGTTGAGTTTATCTATTTCTTAAATCTTTGTGTTTAATAATATATCTTGATGTCTTATCTTGGTGTGAGAAGTGCAGTTCATACGTTTGGTTTCATTTCTCATATGGTATTGAGTGAATATTTTTATCTCTGATGACTAAGTAGCCTTTGTGCTAATATTTCCTATTTATTGCTCATGCACCTGATACTTAGATTTTTTTGATATCAGGTTTACCTTTTTTTCTATCTGGTTAAAAGCATACATGGTGTTTTACTTTCCTTGTTCTTTTAATCCATTGCAAATCTTATGAGGGAGCTGTACCTCATAAAAATTTAGAGAATATTAATCTTGTTTAAAGATAAATATTCAGAGTTGTTGGCTAATTTCTTGCACCTTGTGAGCATTTAATTGTCAATTCTCAAAGGTGTAAACTTTGTTAACCAACACATTCAAAATTTCATGCTTTGGATATGGATGGGTTGGATATTATTCTTGGTTATCCTTGGTTATAATCTTTGGGAACAATAAATATCAATGTGCAAAAGAAGTTCATGAAGCTTTGGTATAGAAGGAAAAAATATATATTATAGGATATTACACATAAAGAAGTCCAAAGTAAAGTCAAGGAAGTAAAAATTCAAGAATCTCATGAAGATTGTAACAATTAATTAGATGAAAGGCAAGAGGATCAAGATGTTGAGAAAAATGAAGAGACAAATAATTCTACTAAGGAATCGCTAAGAAAAGTGGCAAGAAATAGTGAAGAATCAAAGAAGGTACTGATAATGGAAAAAGGGTGCAATATATAGGCATCCACATCATTGTGAGAGGTAAGAATCATGGAGGAAACCATCATGGATACATGATAGTATATGTAATTTATAATAAAACTACTATGGACCTACATGGAATAAAAGAAACAATTATACCAATCAATGGTATCATAGAAGTAATGACTACTTAGGGAAGCAATTGAGGACTTTCTATGGTAAAGAAAGGAATCAAAGGGGTACAAAAGAATATGGGTCAGGGATGGGATCTAATAAATATTAAGAAAAAGGAACAAGGATCAACTATGGATGGTTAGAAGATTGGTCATGGCATCATATTTGTAATAACTTACGACAGTCATACTATTTAGATTTTTCTCATGTTTCTAGGATGAAACATCTCAAAGAGGGATGACATGTTATGTACCTAGGGATATGATATTATAATGTATTTAGATGGATGGAGATGATGACATGTAGCACACATCCCTTAAGTTTTTATATTGATTCATGTGAATAACTTGTGTAATTAATTATATAAGGAGTTGAGTAGGCCTTCATTAGGATTACCCTTCCATTATATTATTAGGAAGAGGTATATATAAAGGAGGTGATTATCATTGTAAGATATGTTTGAAGTATGATATTTTATATGGGATCTCTTGGAACTATAAAGGGTTTACTCTATTTCAACATATATTGGATATTACAGCATGTTGGCCCACAAATATCTCTAGCATTGTATGAGATTTATATTTTGCAATATATTATTTCTATTATTATATGTTTGGATCTTATTAGGAGATTAAGGTGTTGCATCTTGATAAACCTAGTTTCCATTGATGTCAAAAGTATGTCTAAGATTGTTGCAGTTTTGTTTTCATTGATGTAAGAGAGTTGTCAAAAGAGTGTTGTTGTTTGGCTATTTGGTTGCCAGTGTCTCTGAGAAATGCTCCACATTTCTCCATTGGTGATGCCTTGCTCCTGTGGTTTGGAAGATAGCTTTATTATGAGTCAAAGAATGCGTGATCCAAGTTTTTGATCATTTGAGTTGCAAGAAAGGTGTTTTAGAAGTAACAATTTGAAGGTTGTGTTGTTTCTGTGAGGATGCTCACAGAGGTGCAAATTTTGGCTCTACATTCCTCTACGTCTACAGATATGGTCATGTGGATTAGAATATAAATCTTTTGATGATGTGAAGGGACTATATAAAAAAATTTATATCATTTTTCCTTTCATAGAGAAAGTTTGAAATGACAGTGTTCAAGACTGTGTTGTCTAGTAATCGGTTTCAATGTTTGTTGGCTTGCACCAACTTGTTGCTGCTTGAAGTTGTGAAATGGATATATGAGAGTGTTCTTGAATATCATGTGATTTTTTTTGTTTCTCCACAAGATTTTTTTTGGTTTCTTCAGAACAAGTTGTGGTCTGGAATGAAGGTGTTGTTGGGTTATGCTTTTTCTTGGTTGATTGAGATATGTTGAAGGTGTGTGCCACAAGGTTAAGGGTGTGTGAAGTCTATGAAGTGTTTAAAGGTGTTGCATGGGTCATGTCGATTCATCTGGGAGAAGCACCAATAAATTTTTATCATTCATGTGTACTGCCAACATACTTGTTTCATGCTTTCTTGCTTAAGACTGACCTAACTTGAATTTGTCAAGCGTGCAATTTTTTTTCATTGAAGACCACTATTGTGAAGAGTTTTTAGGACCAGGTTAAGCATGTGTTGGGATTTTCATGGTGTTTCCCTCTTCCTAGTGTTGTGTGTAGTCCATTTGGGTCTTTCCCTTCTACATGTTTCATGTTGTTTGATCTTTGGTCAACTTGTAAATATAATATTATTGTTGTTATTTCCCAACATATATTGTAATCAATGTAATATCATATATAAATTGTAAACCTAGTTTATATAGGTCATGGAGTGAGTTTTTGGATGTGTAATGCATTATGATGATTGCATAAGTGACTGAAAGAGAAAGAGAAGAAGTGGTAGATCTTGTTTGGGTTCAATTTGATCATATCTCTATGACAAAAGGGAAGTGAAGAGTGTGGCTAACTGTTTGCTGGAGGTAGTGAGCCAAATGCAATTTTTTTGAAAGAATGAAAGCAATAAGCCAGTAAGCTACAAAGAATACTTTTGAAGAAGTTGTAGAAGAGTTGTCAAAGTAGAATTGCAATCATCAAAATGATTGAGCCTAATTGTCAGGCTTAGATAGTGGAAGGACTATCATGGTGTAATCCTTTATGAGTTTGTTCTTACTTTACGGAGTATTTTCTTCCTTGGGTTGTAGCCCTAAAACAAAGTTTGCAAGGAGTTGTAGCTTCCTTGGGAGTGGCCCTAAAACCTTTCTATAGGGAGTAGTAGCTTCCTTGGGTTGTAGCCCTAAAACACAATTGTAAACTGTTATTCATTTGCGAGGCTAGATTAGGACAGTATCTCCTAGTAGCATTTGTCACCATGGTTTTTCCCCTTTGGGGATTTCCACATACATCTGGTGTTGTGTGGTGTTGTGCATTATTTTCATCTTTCATGTTTCTATTTGTGTTGTAAAGTTTAAATTATAATTTTCTCTAGAGGGTTTGAGATTTTATAGAATATTGATTCACCCCCCCTCTTAGTATTTCGATGTTTTCTCAACAATTGGTATCAAATGTTGGTTCCCTAGAAGAAGTCTAATAGCTTGAGGAAGATCCAGGATGACACAAGAAGGATCCTACAAGGTGCCTAGGTTTGATGGAACAAATTTCACTTTATGGGAATACCAGATGGAAACCCATCTGTCCTCTTTGGGGTATGGTGTTTTGCAATATGTCAAGGATGGATATATTGTTCCTACTACTCTTCCAATTGATTTGACTAAGATTAGAGCTTATGAGAATAATGGAAAGGAAAAGAATACTATCTTGAGTGGGCTATCAAATTATGCTTGTAAAAGTAATGCACTACAAGTCAGCAAAGGAGGTCTAGGATAAGCTTAGTTGCATCTATGAAGGAGACATCAAAGTGAAGGAAGCCAAGTTGTAAATCTACAAAGGAAAGTTTTAGAACCTGAAAATGTCAAAGGATAAAGATATTGCAGGATATGTGCTTCGAGTAGATAAAGTGGTCAATGTAATCAAAGGACTTGGTGAAGATCTTGAAAAAAATGTGGTTGTCAAAAAGGTATTGACATCTCTGGGTGATCCCACAATAGTGGGTTACACTTTTTGGCCAAACTTGACATTGAACTAAACTTTTTTAACTAAATCTTCACTTTTGGACACCTATAGCTACTAAACCATGAGGAATTTGAGATGATGCAAACTAGTGATTTGTGACATTTTGTTTGTAGATTCTATATATATATATATATATTATAAAAAATTGGAATCAAATTGCATTTCGTTTTCCATCTCCTTCGATAACTAGTTTTTAATAGTAAACACCATTTTTACAGAGTGATGTTTACTGTATAACACAACTTTTTTCCTATGAAGGATAAAATTCTACTTTTTTCAAATTTAGATTTGTAACTATGATATCTAGCTCCTTCATTTGGTTTCATAGTGTTTTATTGAATATTTTTTTCTTAATTAAGTTTTGAAGTCAAACCAATTACAATTTAGACATAGGTTTACTATATAACACAACTTTTTTTGTATGTAACAAAATTTAATTTTTTTTGTTGGATCAAGCACATCAATACAAAGAGCATAGATATTTTTTAAATTTATTTTTGATAATCTACTATTTTCCACATGTGTAGAATAGAGAACTACATTTTTGGTAAAAAACCTACATTCACAAGAAATAAAAATTAAATACAATAATCAAATTAAATATATTTAAAATTATACTTTTTCGAAAGCTTATAATAAGGACTATATACTTACGAAAGAAATTTTTTAAATGAATTCATTTTTTCCCCCAAAAGGAAAATCAAAAGTGGTTTTTTATTAGCATTTTGATAGGTGTAGGGGAGAATCCATTATAGGTATGGTTTAAAACTAGCGGGGTTCTATCCAAGGGGGTTTGATCAAACCCTATTGAATTAAAATCCTTTAAATGGAACCTTTCAAGGCTTAAATCATTATATTTTGTAAAAATATGTGATTTTAGCAAAAATCATGTTGTCCTAGAAAGTGTAACTCATTATTGTGGCAACACCCCTCTTCCTAAATCTTATAGTTCTAAAGTATCTTAATTTGAGGAAGCTAGAGATTTGGATAAAATTTCAATGGATCAATTATATGGTGCCCTTATTGCACATTTGAAATGAGATATCTTGACAAAGAAGTTCCAAAGAAGGAAGCAACCTTCAAATCCAACAAAAAGGAAATGTATGAAGCATTTGATCTGAATAGTGACATTGATGAAGAAGAATAAAATTTTGTAAGTTGAAAAGAGGTACTGGAAAGTACAAATGTAAGATACCTTTCAAATTTTTCAAGTGTGGAGAGGTTGGCCACTTTACTTCTAAATTTCCCTTGAAATATTTTGAAAAGAGAAATAAACAACCTAAAAGAAATAAGGTTAAGAAGAGTCTCTACACCATGGAAGATTCCCACTCTACAAAGGATGATGATTCTGGTGGTCCAGATAATGAAGATGAAGTCTTTTTTTTGGCTGTTAAGAAGAGTGAAGTTAAAGCTAAAGATTCAAGTATTGTGTGTACTAATTTTCATGTAAAAGATGATGCATATTCATGCATAATTGACAGTGGTTGTTCAAACCACATGACAGGAGATAAGAGCAATTTTATTAGACTTGTGAAGTGGAATGGTGGCATAGTCAAGCCTGGAGATGATACTTTAGTGAAAATCTATGGAAAAGGCTCAATAAGTATTGATAGAAAGAGTAGAGAAGAAGATGTTCTTTATGTCAAAGGTCTCTGACATAATCTTCTTAGTGTGAGTCAAATATGCAGAAATAGATACAATCTCATATCCAATGAAAGTGGATGTGAAATAAGAAAAGGAAATATTGGACAATTGGTTGTTGAAGGATCTAGGATAAGTGGTCACATATAAAGTCTAAGAGATGTCAATGGAAGAAATTTTATTCTAGGACAAGCAAGTGAATGTTGGTTGTGACATAGGAGAATAGGACACATTAACTTTGACAATCTTGCGAAGATCATCTCATTGCATGTGGTAAGAGATATGAATGAAATAATCAAGCCTGCTAGTATAATGTGCAAGGAATGTCAATTTGGAAAATAGACAAGGATAAGTTTCAAGTCTAAAAAATATTCTTCTTTTATACCTTTGGATTTGGTACATATTGATTTGTGTGGACCTACCATAACAAAAATTATAAAAGCAGAAAGGTATTTCATGATTTTTATTGATGATTTCTCTAGGATGACATGGGTTACTTTCTTGAAAGATAAATTTGATTCTTTTAGTAGGTTCAATATTTTCAAATCAATGGTTGAGAATGAAATGAATGCAAATATCAAATGTTTGAGGTCTGATAGAGGAGGTGAGTTCACTTCAAATGAGTTAAATGATTTTGGTGAAAAATATTGAATAAAGAGGTATCTATCTACTGCTAAAATTCCTCAACAGAATGGGGTGGTGGAAAGGAAAAATAGTACTGTTCAAGAAATGGAAAGGACCATGTTGATGGAAGCAAATATACCTAATTTTTATTGGAGAGAGGTATTTCATATTGTATTATATATTCTGAACAAAGGATTTTTGAGATTGAGTGACACCAAGACTCCATATGAGTTGTGGTATGGAATACTCATAACTATCGGGTATTTTAAAGTCTTTGGAAGAAAATGTTATATCAAAAGAGAAGAAGATGTTTTGGAGAAGTTTGATTTAGGGTCTAATGAAGGTATATTTCTTGGATATTCATCTCATAGTAAAGCATACAAGTGCTACAATAAGGGATTGGGAAGAATAGTTGAAATTACAAATGTTAAGGTTGATGAAGATCTACATCAAAATATGAATGATATTGAGGAATGTGGATCTAATGTACCTCCCTACTTAGAAGAAGAAGAATAAGAAGTTGAAGAGAAAGAAGAAATAGCAACAAAGAATATTAAGACCCTGATAAATTATGTTCAAAGGAATCATTCAGAAGATTAGATCATTGGTGACAAGAATGAAGGAGTGTTGACTAAGAGAAGACTTGTAAGGACAAGTGAACAAGTAAAATTTTGTTTGCTATCAAAGGTAGACAAAAGAAGTTCCAAAGAAGGAAGAAACCTTCAAAGTCAGCAAAAAGGAAATATATTAAGCATCTGATTCAAATAGTGACATTGATGAAGAAGAAGCAAATTTTATAAGGAAGTTGAAAAGAGGTACCATAAAGTACAAAGGTAAGATACCTTTCAAATGTTGCAAGTGTGGAGAGGTTGGTCACTTTGCTTCTAAAATTTCCCTTGAAAGATTTTGAAAAGAGAAATAAAGATCCTAAAAGAAATAAAGTTAAGAAGAGTTTCTACTTCATAGAAGATTCTTGCTCTGCAAAGGATGATTCCAGTGGTTTGAATAATGAAGATGAAGTCTTTTTTTTGGCTGCTAAGAAGACTAAAGTTAAAGCTAAAAATCCAAGTGTTGTGTGTACTACTTTTCATGAAAAATATGAGGAAAATTCATGGATAATTGACAATGGTTGTTCAAACCACATGACAGGAGATAAGAGAAAGTTTATTAAACTTGTGATGTGGAATCGTGGTATATTCAAGCTTGGAGGTGATACTTCAGTGCAGATTTGTGGAAAAGGCTCAATAAGTATTGATGGAAAGAGTAGAAAATAAGATTTTCTTTATGTAAAAGTTCAACGACATAATCTTCTTAGTGTGAGTTAGATGTGTCAAAATAGATACAATCTCATATTCAATTAAAGTGGATGTGAAATCAAAAAAGGAAAGAGCAGAAAATTTGTTTTTGAAGGATCTAGGGCAAGTGGTGGCATACAATCTAAGATATATCAATGGAAGAACTTGCCTCCTAGTTCAAGCAAGTGAATGTTGGCTATGACATAGGAGAATGGGAAACATTAACTTTGACAATCTTGTGAAGATCAACTCATTGCATGTGGTAAGATATATGCCTAAAATAATCAAGCCCGCTAGTACAGTGTGCAAGGAATTTCAATTTGGAAAACAAAAAAGGATAAGTTTCAATTCTAAGGAAGATTATTCTTTTAGACCTTTGGAGTTGGTACATATCAATTTTTGTAGATCTACCAAAACAAAAATTCTAAAAGGAGAAAGGTACTTCATGTTTTTTATTGATGATTTCTCTAGGATGGCATTGATTACTTTCTTGAAAGATAAATTTGATGCTTTTAGTAGGTTCAAGATTTTCAAATCAATGGTTGAGAATAAAATGAATGCAAAGATAAAATGTTTGAGGTCTGATAGAGGAGGTGAGTTCACTTCAAATGAGTTCAATGATTTTTGTGAAAAACATTGAATAAAGAGGCATCTATCTGTTGAATGCACAAGACAACTAAGAGGGGGGTGAATCAGTTGTACCTTAAAACTTCAAAACCCTCATTAACATTTAGAATCACATTCATTCATTAAACCCTTAAGTTAGTTATGATGAATTAGCATGAAAAACAAATAGCAAAAACTTAAGAAACTCAACACCATACACAATATAACACCAAATTTACGTGGAAAACACAAGGGAAAAACCATGATGAGGATTAGCTCACAATATAAGTAATATCAATCCCAAATACAATATGGCTCACTGCCCAAAGAAGAAAGGCTCACTACCAGATCAGAAAGAAGAAAGAATGTTACAATGAGAAAAGTATCTCATAGTAATGGGAGAATCCACCACAACATCTACAACTCTCAAAAGATCAAGGCACCTTCTGCGCATTGCATCCTACAATCTCGCATTATAGCTCATACTACAGTTCACATCTCTACACTCTATTGCTATGAATTTCACATCTCAAGATCCATCACATCGACACTCTTCATCTCACATCAAATTAAATTACATTTATCCCATCCACGACTTGAAAAACATCTTTAATTCAATCACACACACCTCATACTTACAAATTCAAAAATAGGTCATCACTAAACATTCCTGTGGTGGATAGGAATGAAATCGAACCAAAATACAACATAGATTGGACCCAAATTAACTCTCACATGCCACACTACACCTTTATCAATACTTAAATTCCTTCGCATGTAGTGTAAACACTAAGGCCGACCGTTGCCCGTGTAAACACCATTAATCAATTAAGTACACACTTCTCTTTTTATCAAGACAATATGCAGAACACATAACACACTTCTAGATGATTTGGAACAATCCACAAACCACTTGAGATCCAAAAAACTCTTCACACCAACTCGCACCAGTAAAACGCATTTATCCTAAACACCCAGTTTACCTTCCATGCATATAGACATATGAAACTCACTTTGCACTGCACCAAATCATGAACACCCTTGAATTATGAAAGATATAAACAATATGACCACCTTCCTAGATCCCCACAACCAAACATCAACTCATGTAAAAATTTGGAGAAAATACATTTCTCCCAGACACCACTGTAAATAACATTGCAAACTCAGTTCACACACTGGTGAACATGTCTCGCTCTGCACATCAATCCAAAAGCCCAAATTTTGGATATAGAATATTTGAACACCTTTGATCAACATATCTAAAATACACATGCATAACATCAATATAGAAGAAACACAAAGAACAACCCGAAGCACATTCTAAACCTTTGAACACACCTTCATTACACTATTTTCTCTTTTCTTCAAATTTTCTCAAAAGCACTAAGCACCAGAGACATCATCTAAGCTTATCTCAAAATCTCACACCATTTCTAGGCTCTACATCATAAAGATAGCTCCATGTACTCACAACACTTCCTCAATATCTCAAATATACATGCACAACCATACATCTTCCATCACCATAGTATCTTTTTAGCAACTCAACAACAAAATCTTATCAAAGTAACACTAGAGGTTTCCACCAGAGATAGAGACTAGTGAAAACATAATGTAACCAATTAAAGCAAATCTACAAAATCATTCATCCATCACCAACTGCTCATACTTGCAAAAACTTCTAAACAATTTTATCAACACTTCTTCCATCAACTAGTTGACATCAATGACAACATCAACTACTCCAAACTTGCAACACTATCTGCTACTAGATCTCCTTATAAAAATGGGGTAGTGGAAAGGAAAAATAGGACTATTCAAGAAATGGAAAGGACTATTATGATGGAAGAAAATCTTCATGATGTTTATTGGAGAGAGGTAGTTCATACTACAATATATATTCTAAACAAAGGATTGTTGAGACTAAACAACACTAAGACTCCATATGAGTTGTGGTATAGAAGACTCGTAACTTTCAGGTATTTTAGAGTCTTTGGAAGAAAATGCTATATCATAAGAGATGAATATGTTTTGGGGAAGTTTGATTCAAGGGATGATGAAGGTATATTTCTTTGATATTCATCTCATAGTAAAGCATACAAGTGATACAATAAGGGATTGGGAAGAATATTTGAAATTACAAATGTTAAGGCTGATGAATATCTACATCAAAACATGAATGATATTGAGGAATGCGGGTCTGATGCACCTCCCTGCTCAGAAGAAGAAGAAGAAGAAAAAGAAGAAGAAGAATAAGTTGAAGAAACAAAAGAAATAGCAACAAAGCATAGTAAGACCCCAAAAAAGTATGTTTAAAGGAATCATTCATAAGATCAAATAATTGGTGACAAGAATGAAGGAGTGTTGACCAATAGAAGACTTGTAAATACAAATGAACAAGTAAACTTTATTTTTCTATCAGCGGTAGAACCAAAAAAAATTGCTAATTCTAGCAAAGATTAAGGGTGGATACAAGTAGTGGAAGAAGAATTGAATTAGATTGAGAAGAGTTAGACTTGGGAGAATTGAATTAGATTGAGAAGAATTAGACTTGGGAATCGGTTCCAAGGTCTATAGACAAGAATGTGATAGGAACAAAGTGGGTATTAAGGAATAAGTTAAATGAGGAAGGAGTAGTTGTGAGAAACAAAGAAAGAATGGTTTGTAAATGTTATTCACAAGTAGAAGGAATTTACTTTGAGGAGACTTTTTCTCCGATTGCAAGAATGGAAGCTATTAGAATGTTTCTTTCTTTTTCTACTCATAAAGACTTCAAGGTATATCAGATGGATGTCAAATTAGCCTTCCTAAATGGAGATTTGGAAAAGGAACTCTACATAGAAAAACCTAATGGATTTTGGTTATTAGAAGAACCAACATGGTGTGTAGACCCAAAAAGACATTGTATGGTCTGAAAAAAGATCCTAGGGCTTGGTATGTAAGGTTGGATAAGTACTTGCTTCAACAAGGATTCAAGAAAGGTACCACATATAGCAATCTTTACTTCAAGATAGATGATGCAAGAATTTTAATAATTGTTGTATATGTTGATGATATTATATTTGGTGGAAATAATGAGATGTGCAAGAAGTTTTCTAAAGAAATATAGAAGGAATTTGAGATTTGAATGTTAGGTGAGTTGTCTTTCTTTCTTGGTCTTCAAATTGCCCAGTTGAATGATTGGCATCTTTATTTCTGAAGAAAAGTATGTCAAAGAGATGTTGAAGAAGTTTGGTATGGAAGATTGAAAAACTATGAGCACTCCTATGATAACTAGTTGTTATTTGAGAAAAGATGATGAGTCTCCCCTGGTTGATCATATTTTATACAGATCTATGATTGGAAGCCTATTTTATTTAACTACTTCAAGAGCTGATATCATGATGTGGTATGTTTGGTTGCAAGATTTCAAGCTAATCCTAAAGAAACTCATGTGAAGTAAGTCAAGAGAATATTTACATATTTGAAGAATACTATGGATTATGGTTGATGGTATCCAAAAGGTAATGAATTTGATCTGAGTGCTTGGGCTAGTTGTGTTGATGATAGGAGTACCAGTGGCGGTTCTTTCTTTTTAGGAAGCATATTGGTTTCATGGCATAATAAGAAATAAGATTCAGTATCTTTATCAACTGCATAAGCAAAGTATATTGTAGCAACATCTTGTTGTACTCAAGTATTGTGGATAAAGAAAACATTGAAGGACATCAAGATAAAGTATGATGATCCTATTCCTATTCTATGTGATAACACAAGTGCTATCAATATTTCCAAGAATCTAGTCATGCATCCTAGAACCAAGCACATATCAATTAGGTATCACTTTTTGAGAGAGAAGATTGTAGAGAAAGAAGTAAAGTTGGATTATGTACCTATAAAGGATCAAATTATAGAAATTTTCACAAAGGCACTTGTAAAGGATACATTTGAGTATCTCTAGGAAAAGTTAGGGATAATTGCCCCTCCTTCTTGCTAGATTGCATAGTTGGTGCATCTATCCAAGGGGAGTAATTAAAGTCATATCCTTATTCCTGGATTGATGGTGGATGTGGTTGTTGTTGATAGGGGAGACTATACATTGTTTCAAGAAGAAGATAAATTGTGCTTGAAAAGGGAGATAAAGTCCATTTTCCCTTTTTCCTTGATGTCAAAGGGGGGGAGAGATTGTGCACCAAAGTGGTTTGCCATTAATGAAAAAGGGGGAAATTTTTGCAGCTTGATAAGCATGGTTATCATTGATGTCAAAAGATGTCTGAGATTATTGTAGTTTAGTTGTCATTGATGTAAGAGAGTTGTTGTCAAAAGAGTGTTTCTATCTAGCTATTTGGTTGCTAGAGTCTCTGAGAAATGCTCCACATTTCTCCACTAGTGATTCCTTGATCCTTCATTTTAGAAGATAGCTTTATGATGTGTCAAAGCATGTTTTATACAAGTTTTAAATCATTTGAGTTGCAGGAAAGGTGTTTTGGAAGTAACAATTTGAAGACTGTGTTATTTTTGTGAGGATGCTTACAGAGGTGCAAAGTTTGGCTCTGCATTACTCTGTGTTTGTAGATATGGTTGTGCAGATCAAAAGAATAGGTATTTTTATGTTGTGAAGGGGCTATATCCAAAGTTTCATATCATTTTTCCTTTCGTAGAGAAAGTTTGAAATGACAGTGTTCACTATTCAGGACTGTGTTGTTTGGTGATTGATTTTAATGTCTGTTGGATTGTGCCAACTTGTTGCTACTTTAAGTTGTGAAATGGATATATGAGAGTGTTCCTAAATATCATGTGATGTTTTCTATTGCTTTGCAAGATGTTTTTTGGTTTCTCTAGAACAAGTTGTGGTCCAGAATAAAGGTGCCGTCGGGTTATGCTTTTTCCTGGCTAACTGAGATATGTTGAAGGTGTGCGCTACAAGTCCAAGGGTGTGTGGAGTCTAGGAAGTGTTTGAAGGTGTTGCATGGGTCATGTTGAATCATCTGAGAGAAGCACCAATAAATTTTATCATTCATGTGTACCGCCAATATTGTGAAGGCCAACACACTTCATGTTTCATGTTTTCTTGCTTAAGGCCAACCTAACTTGAATTTGCGAAGCATGCAATTTTTTTCATTGAAGACTGATGTTGAGAAGAATATTTATGGATACGTTAAGCATGTGTTGGGATCCGCAAGGCATGTCCCTCTTCCTAGTGTTACGTGTAGTCCATTTGGGTCTTGCCCTTCTACACGTTTCATGTTGTTTTTTGATCTTTGGCTGACTTGTAAATGTAATATTCTTGGTGTTATTAGTCAACATGTATTGTAATCAATGTAATATCATATATAAATTATAAACCTAGTTGATCTAGGTCATGGAGTGAGTTTTTGGATGTGTAATGTATTATGATAATTGCATAAGTGACTAAAATAGAAAGAGTAGAAGTGGTAGATCCTGTCCTAATTCAATTTGATCATATCTTTGTGACAAAAGGGAAGTGAAGACTGTGGCTAATTATTTTCTGAAGGTAGTGAGCCAAAGTAAAAGACAAAGGAAAAAATTCTTGAAGGCTGAAAGCAATGAGCCAATAAGTTGCAGAGAAGAATTTTGAGGAAGTTGTAGAAGAGTTTTCAAAGCATAATCGCAATCATCAAAAGGATTGAGCCTAATTGTTAGATTTAGATAGTGGAAGGAATGTCATGTTGTAATCCTTTCTAAGTTTTTTCTCAATTTAGGGAGTACTTACTTCCTTGAGTTGTATCCCTAAAACAAATTCTGCAAGGAGTTGTAGCTTCCTTGGAGGTAACCCTAAAACCTTTCTACAGGGAGTAGTAGCTTCATTGGGTTGTAGCCCTAAAACAATGTTGTAAATTGTTATCCATTTGTGAGGTTAGATTAGGAAACTAGCTCCTAGTAGCATTTATCACTGTGGTTTTTCCCCTTTGGGGTTTTCCATGTATATCTAGTGTTGTGTGGTGTTGTGCATTGTATTCATCTTTCATGTTTCCATTTGTATTGTAAAGTTTAAATTATAATTTTCTCTAGAGGGTTTGCAATTTTATAGAATACTGATTCACCTTCCCTCTCAGTATTATGGTGTGTGTTCAACATAAGGTTCTTTTAAACCATAAGATAATTCTTAAAAATTTGATCTACATCAATATTGATTTAATGACTATAATCATCAATTAGAAAACCTATGAGCGACATGTTGAAAATATTGGAATTCTAATTTTCATTAATATTGATATGATGATTGTAATCACCAATTGGTAGTCTCACAAGAGGAATGTTGAAGAGGTAGACCTCAAGTACATCAAAATACCTCATAATAATGAACTTCACATGAAATTTAGGTTGTGAATCATCTGTGAAGGGATTTTGAAAATCAAACAATTTTTTTGTGATTTTCTCTTTTTATTTATTATTAATGAAAAAAGTAGATTTTATCATATATTTGACTACATATTTTCTTGGAGCTCCACCATATCTCATTTTATTGTATGTTATCTCTATGATTCTATCATTTTTAGGATGGGTGGAGAAAGATGTAGAACAAATCCCATATCTTACAAAGAAATAAAAAATGATAAAAATTTATGGCACATTTGCATGCAAAGGAGGATGCATCAATCCTTATTGGGAATACCAAAGTGGTTTCAACCAAATTATCTCTATGTAGTTTGTAGAGTCTTAGAATAGAAGGTTAGTTCAAATTGGGGGTGTTAGCTTTGAGGTCACATAAGAAGCCAAAACTATTTATACATGGCTTAAAATTGAAGGGAAAATAGTTAGTAGGTTGAGAAAATCAAGGACAAGCAGAGCATCGATCAGTTCCTAAATGATGGTGAGAGTTTCATCGAGTTTCAAAATGGATTCAATAAGGAGAAACTCCCCTTTCCCTAGGACCAAGTTAGTTGGATTCTCATAAAATATTTCACATTGGAGGGTTGGTTCAAATGTGTATTTATTATCTTTTCCTACTACTCAATCATCTATGACATAAGGTTTTGCTAATTTTCCCCTTTTTCTTGTTAATATCACTTGAAAAATTTTTGGAGGAAGTTAAGAACATCCAAAAATTGACCCTAGTAGGCCTATGGTACCCCTTCACTAGGGGTTAAGTATTTGTCTATAAATTTCATCTAGCCTTATGTCTTGGAAAACCCCTCTCTACTTGCTTGGTTGATAATGCCTATAAAAATGCCCCTCTATAATTAGAAAAAACCTTGTTACTATTTCGACTGAGTATGCCCTTGTCTCTCCAAAACAAACTTTAAAAAACCAAGAGTTACTTGATAAAGGAACAATTATCTAGAAAAAATGGAGTCTTCTAAAATACAACCTCTTGGGTTAGTAAAAAAACCATGTGGATACTCCCACAAAAGTGAATCTGGGGAGGTTATAGGATTGTGTTCCCTCAAACATCCCCCAACTCCCCCTTAGAAGAAAATGACTAAAAAGAAATTTGAAACTTCAATGAGAAATTTTTTTGCAAAAATGAAGAGATTGAGCAGGATCACATTTATGAGAGTCAATTTTTTGGGAAGGCTATCTAAACCCACACCAATTAAATCCACAAAGGGGGGGGATTTTTTAATCTGTCTTAATAAAATACTTCCAAGACTAATAATGCAATTATAAGATCTAATATGTTGGTTTCCAAGCCTCATGAGTTGCAAGAGATTGATTTTTCAAGTGACTAGTCTACCTAGAAAAGGAAAAAAGATAGTGTACATAGGATTGTGTCATTTCAATAGTAGTACTCCCTAAGTTGTACTTAAGGGGGTGTTAGTGTAAATAGGTTTCTTACCTATCTAGGCCCTATTTACATGTTAAGTCCACTTAGGTCCTAGGAGGGAATCTTTCTAGTTAAGGATTAGTTGTCACTAGATCTTATCTTATCTTTTGGAATTTAATGCTTGTGTCCTAAGTCATTTAATACTTTTGAGGTAGTTGTCTCATTGTAAAAGATTAAGACACATGTCGAGATCTTGTCTAATCTTATCTCACAACTTTCCTTTATAACAAGACATAATATGTACAATGTTATATTGAATCTAACAATCTTACATCCATAATCATAGCATGATATTTCAAACATTTCTCTCTTGTGGAAGTTATTTTTTCTTGCATATGATGTTGGGGTGTTGAGGAGTTCACCATAAACTCCTACAGTTACCAAGCCTTTCTTGAGCCTAAAACCAAATCAAAAAGTGAGTTGGGATTTTAATTTTTTTTAGAATGGGTACTCACTTTAAAACGAGTACACATTCTATTTTTAGAATGGTTACTTGTTTAGGAATAGGATCCCAATTTGAGGCTTGAGTCCCCATTCCTTTTGACTTTTTTTGTACGAAACTTCCCCTCTTTGTGGACCCATATTCTTGCACTTACCCCTTGCTCCTATGTGAGAGAAACAACAAAATATGAGAGAGATGGAATAGTTTAACATGTACCAAAATAATTCTTTGTTGCATGAACAGTAGAAAAAAACACTAAATATTGAGGAACTAACTTTGATAAGACACTTAGGACCAATTATTCATCTTTTTTTCCTATTCTACATTGCTTGAGTTTAAACCTTAACATGTTCAATTTATTGAAGAACTCCTAAATTATGTTTAAGTATTTTGGATTAAGACTTATTAGTTCATTCTCTAGTTTTTGTCCCCTCAATACATCTTGCTTACCAAACAAATTTTCTAATGTTTTCCATGCATCATTAGGTGTTGTGTCAGAATCAATGTGAAAGAGAAGGTTGGAAGAAATGAATGTACATAATGTTCCATAGGCTTCATCATTTCAATTATGTCATTTTCTTTTTTTAGGTGCTCCTATAGATTTAGGTTCCAAACCCATAGTGACATTTATTGAATTGATTTCATTCATATAAGTTAAATGGAGTTAAGATTATTTCCATTTTGAAAAATAACACAAAAGATAACCCCACTTGATTATGATTTTGACCCCCCCTTGAATTTTGGCACTTTATATGTTTTAGTCCATATAACAATTTTAATGTAACAAATACTGACACTTTATAATTGAGTGTGATATTGTTTCCAATGAAATGTGAAAGTGGTATTCACTTTCACAAAATAAATACTCAATTTGAGGAGATAATCAAAAGATACAATAATCATATGTTCCTAATTTTTCACTTAGAAACTAAAAGCTTACCTTTTACAAGATAAGACAAAATATGTGTTTAAACAACACAATTTTCATATTTTATTGATGCTAAAGTCCATGAAATGCAAAGAGTTTTTCGTCAACTATTCACAATCAAATTTTCAACTTACTACTTGAAATTTATGGCAAAAAGAAAATGACTCCCCCTTTTACACTATAAAAATTTCCCCTTTTGCAAGCTCTTTGTGATTAATTGGTGGTTTAAACTTTGACTAGAAAATTTAAGGAATAAACCACTAAATTATTTACAACAAATGTCAAAGATTAACAACTTTGAGCTATGATTAGATGAAATTATCTAACAAAATAGATTAATAAAACACCAATAGAAAAGGGATTTCCTTGGAAGCCACATGGGAGACTTTGTAGGAAGGTGGACTGAGTCTTATGGAAGATCTCCACACTAAATGTAGGAGTGGATTGAGTCTTTCTAGGTTCCTACAAAGGATATGGAGGTCGTCTGATAGATGCAACCCACATAAAATTGCCACAAACCCTTCGATATGACTATTGGAGGTGATAGAGGGATTTCTAGTTCATTAATGAAAGTTATCACGCCACCCAAGGCTTGTGGGAGTATGAAGGTGGTAGTGTGTAAGTCATTGGATGAAATAAACCTATAAATAATGCCTCTTAGCATATGGTGCAGAAAGAGCAAATAGTTGTATAGCATATGAGACTATTTGTGGAGGTCACATGGGGTGTGCATGGAGGTCGCAGGTGCCTTGTGATGTGTGGTGTAGAAAATGGAACCTTCTTGTGAGTGGCAGTTTCTTAGAGGCTTAATTAATGAGCACTAAAAGTAGCAGGAGGGAACATAAGTGTATGAGCCACCATGTGAAACCTTACAGATCATGCCTACCTTTCTTTGATTTTAAATCTCAATTGAAAAAGCATCTCATGATGCATAAAGATTCAAGCTTTCCTTTCTTCTCTTGGCTCGTTGGTAAATGCAATTGCCACTATGGCATGCTTCACCCACAACTTCTCTTATTCTCATGCCTCATGATTCCTCAAAACACCAAGTCAACCTCCACAATAGATCAACCATTTTGAGAATTGGAGTTAATCTTAATAAAGCTTGAAACCTTCACACATGGCCTATGTAATCCTCCATTGACACAAAAAAAAAAATTGCATGCAATATTTTCAAAAATTCACTATGCATATTACCAGACCAACACTCAAACTAGAAAGGCTCTGATACCATTTTAGATCCAAGATCAACAATTCAAGTGATGAAACTTGTTTGAGTTGTGAAAGTCATACAATCATATGCTTTGTAATAGTTAGAAACTGAAAGAAAAAATAATTGATTAGAATTGATGGAATGATATTCTCAAAGAGAATGATTGTACATATAGAAAAACAATTTTAGTTACTATAGGAGTGGTCAATTCAAGGTGGCCAAAATGCTCCACCAAGTGGTAAATGAGAAGTGCCACACATCTTTGAAGAGTTTGACTAGCTCTTCAAATGCCACATCGCCACCTAAGGCCATGCTTAACACATAAAGTATAATAAGATAATTAAATAATAATTATTCTACTCTAATAGGAATGACTTCTAGCATTAACATACTCCCTTTTCATATAAGGTCATTTAAATACCTTTATGCACTAGGAATATCATGCTTTAATACCATTTCCCTCACATATTTTGAAAAGGTTCTATTATGTCTAGTATGAATGGGGACAATCCTCCTTATTTGCAGTCATAACTCATGCAAAGGAAACCAAATTCATCTTGGTTTGTCATATCTTGGTGTGTGTGTGTGTATATTTTCCACAATATGATAAAATAGATAAATAGAAAGTACAATATCTATCAATCTCATATCCATACATATCAATAGCTATCTATTTTATCTCATCCATACAGTATCTCATATCCATATAGTATCTCATACCTATCTATTTTATCTCATCCATTACATGTTTCATTGCTTAATATTGATCAATAGCTATCATCATCTTGCATTTTATTCTATCATACTAACCCTAATTACATGTGCATCATAACACACAAAAATTAAAGAAATCATCCATAGCCAACCAAACCCTAATTCTTCTCATTCTGAATCCTCATCCCCCCATATTCGTCCCCAAACCCATCATTGTGTCATCTTGATCTATCTCTATTGAATTCTCATGACAACTGAGAAGGAGGTGAATCAGTTATACATTAAAACATCAAAACCCTCATTAACATTCAAATCCACATCAAATTCATTAGCCTTTAATCTAATAGAATGATTTAGCATGAAATAAAATAATAGAAACTGAAACATCAACATCATGCACAATAGAACACCAAATTCACGTGGAAAACCCAAGAAGGGAAAAACCACAGTGAGGATTAGCTCATAAAATAATTGCAACACCAAATATAACAGGCTCATTGTCGAAGGGCTCACTGCCCAAATAAAGAAGGGCTCACTGCCAAGGGTTCACTGCTAGAATACATAACAAAAGAAAGAAGAATGTTACAATGAGAAACCCATCTCAATGCAACAAAAAATTCCACCACAACATCATCAACACATCCATAGCCTTACTGAAGATTGTAGACACCTTCTGCTCATTGCTTCTAGTAGTCTAACTCATTAAAGCTCACACTGCACTTCACAAATTCACATTTCAAACCTTTGTAATTCACATCACACTTACCACACAACTCCTCCATCAACACCACACTTATTTATACCTTCTTAAACCTTGAAAACATTCTTCAAGGTTGGCTATGCACCTCAATCATGCAAATTCAAATTCAGTCAACACCAAAATATTCCTGAGGTGGAAAGGAATGAAGGTGAACCACATCAAACTTTAACTCTGACCTAAATCCACTCATAAATGCCACACCATGCTTACACAATCACTAAAGAAAATCCATAATTATTGTAAACACCCAGGGTCAGCCGAACCCATGTAAACACCATCAAACATTTAAGTATGTGCTTAATTTGATCAAAGACAACTCGTGGACACCAAATATCACTTGAACACAATGTGGAATATTGCACAAACACCTTGAAATCCAACAAATTCCTTCACAACAACTTTCACCTGAAGAATGTACACACCTAGTACACTCAAATAATCTTCCACACACTATAACTCAAGAAATCAACTTTTGGAGCACCAAACTATGAAAAACTTCAATCGAAGGTAGATATGAACTTATCAACACACATCCAAAACCACAAAACCAAAAACCAAACTACAGAGAAATGCAGAGAAAAACCATTTCTCCCACACAACAATGAAATGCACAGTTCACACATTAGTGAACACAACTTTCTTTACACAATGATCCAGACCAAGAAACTATGGATATAACATCTATGAACATCTCTAATCAACATACTCGAACCACACAAGTAAATCTTCAACACAAAGAAATGCAGAGAAAAACCAAAACTCCACTATGTATGCTAGAACACCTCTACAACACACTGTTTCCTCTTTTATTCAAATTTTCTCAAAAGTATTTGGAAACCAAGCACTAGAAACATATTCTCATCATCTAGAACTCCTCTTCATATCAACTCAACCAAACACATGCTTATCAAAGAAACACTAGAGGTTGACACTAGTAACACTTACTAATGAAAACATAATGAAACTAATCAAGGAATCATCACTAGTTAACATTAATGACAACACAAACATAAGCATGTTGACATCAATGACAACACCAACTACTCATACTTGCAACAATCTCCCCATTTTTTATTGATGGCAACACATGATGTGAAAAAACACCAACAACAAACATAACAACTCTGATTACGAACATACTTATCCATACCAATTCTTTTACTTTATCCCTTTTACTTTGTCTCCTCCTCAACTTACTATTCTCATTTTTCACATTATTCTCTCTCCCCCTTTGAAATCAATGGAAAAAGGAAAAATATTTGCATCACTTTCCCCCTTTGACATTATCATACTTGTACTTGCTCTACATACTCCCCATTAGGAGCACACAACAAATAGTACCAACCAACAACCATTGCACATATTTTTTCACAAAGGACAACACCAACCTGCACCAACACTTACTCCTCCTGACTGCAACAACCAACAATACCACTACCTACTCCCCCCTGAGAGGTAGACTCCAACATGAGTCCAGAACAAAGAATGGATATTGAGATCCACTAGACTAATGCATATTCTTATGCATCTAGTTCAAAGAAGGACGGGAATTAACACCTAATTTCTCCTAGAGATACTCAAAAGTATCCTTAGGAAGATCCTTAGTAAATATATCAACAACTTGATCCTTTGTAGGAACATACTCTAGCTTCACCTCATTCTCTGTAATCTTCTCTCTCAAAAAGTGATAAAAAATTGAGATATGTTTAATCCTTGAGTGCATTAATGGATTCTTTGAAATGTTAATAACACTTGTATTATCATAGAAGATAGAAATTGGTTCATCATATACAACTCTGATATCCTTTAAGGTTTACCTCATCCACAACACTTGTGTGTAGCAAGATGCTATTGCAATGTATTTTTCCTCTGTAGTAGATAAAGACACTAAATCTTGCTTCTTGCTTAGCCAAGACACCAATTCGCATCCAAGAAAGAATGCACCACCACTTGTACTTTTCCTTTCATCCACACAACCCACCCAATCTGCATTTGTATAAGCACTTAGAGAAAACTCATTATCCTTTGGATACCATAAACCATGTTCCAGAGTGCCCTTCAAGTATCTGAATATCCTCTTCACCGCTGCAACATGTGACTCTTTAGGATCTTATTGAAATCTAGCCACAAGAAAAATTGCATGCGTGATATCCAATCTAGTAGTAGTTAGACGTATCAGTCCTCCAATCATTGATCTATATTTTCTCTGATCAGCCTTAGGAGATTCATCATTCTTACTCAACTTGCAACTAGTAACCATAGGATTACATACCATTTTAGAGTCTTCTATTCCAAACTTCTTCAACATTTCCTTGACATATTTTTATTGTGAAATGAATATACCTTTTTATGTCTAATTGATTTACAGTCCATGGAAGAAATTCATCTCCCCAAACATAGACATTTCAAACTCATTTTACATCTCTTTTGCAAATTTCTTACACATTTCTTCATTTCCTCTAAAGATTATAGCATCAACATACATAATTACAATCAAGATTTAATCTTTTTCAACATTGAAATAAAGATTACCATATGTGCTACCTTTATTGAATCCTTGATGTATCAAGTACATATCCAACCTTGCATACCAAGTTTTATGAGCTTGCTTCAATCCATAAAGTTTCATCTTCAATCTACAGACCATATCCGATTTGTTTGATAACTGAAATCATTTTGGTTGTTCAATGTATACTTCTTCCAAATCACCATTCAAGAAAGAAGACTTCACATCCATTTGATAAACCTCGAAATACTTATGTGTTGAAAAATCCAAAAACATCCTGATAACTTCCATTCTTTCCACCAGAGAAAATGTCTACTCAAAATCTATTCCTTCTACATATGAGTAGCCCTTACATACAAGCCTTTCCTTGTTTCGTACTACTTCTCCATTCTCATTTAGTTTGTTCTCAAATAACCACTTAGTTCCAATTACATTCTTGTTTGTTGGTCTTGGGACAAGTTCTTGAGTTTGATTCTTCTCAATCTACATTTGTTCCTCTTTTATAGCCTTGATCTAGTATTCATCTTTGCATGTTTCAATCACTATTTTAGGTTCAAATTTAGAAAGTAAAAATAGATTTACGTGTTTTGACAAGGAGAAGATTTGTAATGATCCTTTCCTTACATTACAACTCTTCTATCATTACAACTCTTCTCCTTGTCAAAACACCTTTGCTTTTGTCACCAATGATCTGATCTTCAGAATTATTCTTTTGCACATACTTAGGAGTCATAGGGATCCTTTCTGGAGCTCCTTCCTCTCCAATCTAAACTTCTTTCTCCTTACCTTCATCTCTATTATTTTCCCTGCAAGAGGACTCATCTTATTTATATCCATATATCACCACTAAGTTCTTCTATAATTATTCATCTACTTTAACACTTTCAATTTCAACAATATTCTTTAGCCTCTTGTTGTAGCACTGGTAAGCTAAATGTTTCTTGTTTAATATCCAAGGAAGATACCTTCATTAGATCTTGAGTCAAACTTTCCTAAGTTCTCTTCATATCTTCTAATATAGCATTTTCTACCAAACACTCTAAAGTATTTGATAGTAGGAATCCTTCCATACCACAACTCATAGGGAGTCTTTGCACTGTTTGCTCTTGCTTGTACTCTATTAAGTATATAGACAACAGTATGAATTGCTTCTCTCTAGTAGACTTCTGGTAGGTTTTCCTTTTTCATCATTGTTCTTGCAGCTTCCTGAACAGTCCTATTCTTTCTTTCAACCACTCCATTTTGTTAAGGAGTCTTGGGAGCAGATAAATGCCTCTTTATCCCTTGATTCTCACAAAAATTGTTAAATTCATCAGAGGTGAATTCTCCACCTCTGTCAAACCTCAAACATTTTATTTTCATATCCATTTCATTCTCAACCATAGCTTTGAATGCTTTAAAATTATCTAGAGCTTCTGTTTTTTTTTTGAGAAAAGTAACCCAAGTCATTCTAGAGTAATAATCAACTAATAGCATGAAATACCTATCACCTTGAAAACTTCTTGCTCTTGTAGGACCACAAAGATCGATATGCATCAATTCCAACAATCCGATAGTAGATTTTTCTTTGACTTTGAAACTTCCTCTTGCTTGCTTCCTAATCTAACATTCCTTACAAACAACATTGATAGGTTTTGTAATCTTTGGAAGATCTCTCACAACTTGAACTAAATTGATCCTTACTAGGCTATTGAAATTGATGTGACACATCCTTTTATGCCACAATCAGCTTTCATTAATCTAAGTAATAAAATAATGACCATCAACATCCTTAAGCTGATACACATTTCCTATTGTCCTTCCAGCAACAGCCACAGTTCCAGATCTTTTTTTGATCTCGCATCCATTATCCTAAAACATAAGATTATATCTTTTGCTACACATTTTTCCAACACTAAAAAGGTTATTCCTTAAACCCTTAACATAAAGGACATCATTTTTATTATGCTTTCCATCAAAACTGATTGAACCTTTTCCACATATCTTGGAAGATGCATCATCACCAAACTTAATAAGACCTCCTTCATATCTCTCAAGTTTAAAAAACTTTATTTTGTCATTAGTCATATGATTTAAGCATCAACTATCAATGATCCAAAAGTTCTTCTCGTCTCTAGCATGAAAAGAAGTCACCATAGTTCCTTCAACATTATGACTTGCTTTCAGAGAACTTTCCTTCACACATATCTTAGAGTTAGTAGAATTAGATCAACATTTATAGCCATGAACAAACATTCACTATCCTCACCATCCCCATAGTCAAATTCATCATCAGATATACTGGCATCTTCTCTAACATAATAACTTTTCTTAATTGTTTTATCTTTTTTCTCTTTGTTCTTTTCATTCAAATCTTTGTTTAGACATCTTAAAGCATAATGACCTATCTTTCCACAACTAAAACAGTTGAAAGGTAACTTACCACTGTACTTTCAGTAACCATTTTTCATTCTCCTCACAAATTTTGCTTCTACATCATCAAGATCCTCCTAATCTAATTCCTCAATCTTCTCTGCTTTACTAGCCTTAAAAGAAGTCTCAACTTTTGCATTACTTGGACCCAATTATCTCATTTAAAAAGAAGATAAAGCACCATACAACTAATCTCTAGTATATTTACTTAAATCCTAAGCTTCCTCAATAGCAGAAACTTTATGACTATAAGCTTTAGGAAGAGTTCTCAAAACCTTCTTTACCACTTCTTCTTCTTCAAGCTTTCCACCAAGACCTTTGATGGAGTTGACAGTCTCATCCACCTTATGCATGTAGCTTGCAATATTTTAATCTTCTGACATCCACATGTTCTCAAATATGATCTTTAGATTCTGCATCTCCTTCATAAATATTTTCCAACTTTTTCCAGATCGCTTTAGCTATTTTTAGATTCATACCTTTCATAAGTTCAATATTACAAAGACCACTTAAAAGAGCATACCTTTATTTTCCATTTTTTTCATAGGCCTTGATCTCATCATCAGTACTTGGACCATTTGTAGGCATGGTGTAACTAGTCACAACAAACTTCTAAACTCCATATCCAAGGAATACCAGAAAACCATCCATCCTTGTCTTCTAGAATGCATAATCTAATCCATCAAATATAGGAGCATCTCTCTTGTGCACCATCCCAGATCTACCTCAATCGACTAAGCTTTCTTCCAAGGAACCTTTTTGATGAGAGTCACACCGCTCAAAACCCACATAAATCACAACAACAAATACCAACACAAAAAATGCGAGACAAAAAAATGACTCACTTTCAATGATTTTCAAAAAATGAAATTATAGATTCAAAGCTTACATGCTACAACCTCATGGGCTTAATTCATTACAACAAAATCAACTCAAAAAAGAAAATCTACTATTCAGAGCCACAATTTGCACTATCAGGGCTACCTTCTACAACCCCCACTTAACCCTTTTTATTTTCCCCAATAACCGCCCTAGAATGTTATAGAAAGTTCAAATTTCCCCTTTTTGCTTTGGCGCCAAAAGACCCACCGTTTGATTTCTAGCCTAGGAAGTAATTTTTATGAAATTCACTTTTTAGAGGACCAACTTTGCGAGGCCATAACTTTTGATCTGGGTGTTTGATTTGCTATTATTGCATATTGTTGGAAAGCTCTCGACAAGCTCTACAACGCTTGATTTGACCATAGGTCGGTTCGACCACTTTTTGAGTTGTTTTGGGGCCTCTAAAGTTTTATATTTGAATTTGAAGCTGCATTGGAGAAATTCCTCGAGATGGAAACTTTAATTTCTCCCAAACCGTGCAGGGTATTGAGGTGATTCTTTCGCGACCGGAAATGTTTTTCAGCTCTACTCCTTGGGGTAAATTTTCATGTCCATACGAGCCCATTTTGGTCGACTTACTAAAAATAGTAAGTGTTCGTTTTTCACTATTTTTGACGTCTGAAACTCTTATACCCCTTAAGTGCCATCATGGGACTCAAAACAACTGAAGAAAATAAAGATTTTTTTTTGGGTGATGCAAGATTGCCCTACACTGCTAGATGCTCCCGCATTACTTTCTCTGATACCAATTGCTAAATGCACAATACAACTGAGAGGGGGGTGAATTAATTGTACATTAAAACATCAAAATCCTCATTAACATTCAAATCCACATCAACTTCATTATCCTTTAATCTATTAGAATGATTTAGCATGAAAGAAAATAACAAAAATTGAAACACATCAACATCATACACATAGAACACCAAATTTGCGTGGAAAACCTAAGAAGGGAAAAACCACGATGAGGATTAGCTCACAAAATAATTGCAACACTGAATATAATAGGCTCACTACCCAAAGAAAGAGGGGCTCACTGCCAAAATATAAAATAGAAGAAAGAAGAATGTTACAGCGAGAAATCCATCTCAATGCAATAGAAAAGTCCACAACATCACCAAAAAATTTGTAGCCTTACTGAATATTGTAGGCACCTTCTGCTCACTTCTTCTAGTAGTCTAACTCATTAAAGTTCACACTGCACTTCACACTTACCACACAACTCCTCCAACAACACCACACTTATTTATACCTTCTTCAAACTTGAAAACATTCTCCAAGGTCGGCTATGCCCCTCAAGCATGCAAATTAAAATTAGGTCGGCACCAAAAAAATCCCATGGTGGAAAGGAATGGAGGACCACATCACACTTTAACTTAAACCTAAATCCACTCATACACGCCATGCTTCCACAATTATCAAAGTAAATCCACAATTAGTGTAAACACCCAAGGTCGGTCAAACCCATGTAAACACCATCAAACATTTAAGTACATGACTCCTTTGCTCAAAGATGACTCACAAACACCAAATATCACTTGAACACAATTTGGAATATTCCACAAACACCCTGAAATCCAATAAATTCCTTCACATCTTTCACTTAAAGAATGTACACATCCAGTACACTCAGATAATCTTCCACACATTGTAACTCAAGAAATCAACTTGCGAAGCACCAAAATACAAAAAAAATCAACAGAAGGTAGATATGAACCTTATCAACACACCTCCAAAACTACAAGGGAAGAAACCAAATTGCGGAGAAATGCAGAGCGAAACAATTTCTCCCAAACAACACTGCAATACACAGTTCACACACTGGTGAACACAAATTTCTTTGCACAGAAATCCAGAACAAGAAACTCTAGATATAACATCCATGAACACTTCTAATCAACATATACGAACCACACAGGCATATCTTCAACATAGAAGAAATGTGGAACAAAACCAGAACTCCACTCTGTATGCCAAAACACCTCTACAATACATTGTTTCCTCTTTTATTCAAATTCTCTCAAAAGCACTTGGAAATCAAGCACCAAAAATACATTCTCATCATCTAGAACACCTCCTCATAGAAACTCAACCATACAATACTTATCAAAGCAACACTAGAGGTTGACACTAGTAACACCTACTAATGACAACATAACGAAACTAATCAAGGCATCATCACCAGTTAACATTAATGACAACACAAACATAAGCATGTTGACTTCAATGACAACACCAACTACTCATACTTGCAACACTCTCATCCTAAGTTACCATTTTATTCACCTCTACCAACTTTATCCAACCTTTTCGAGAGTTTGACCAAAAAAATTATTTTTTTGTTAATCTCTCGAGGGGCATCCTACCTCCATTTCTTCATTTGCTATGACAAACTAGGGCATGTCATCACAAAATATTTCATATTTTCTTGGAAAAAATATTGTAAAAAGGAATTGTCTCAAAGAGGAGAAAAATATAGACACCAAAAAATGACTAACTCATTCCTTCCAAAAAATCGTGACTTTCTATCATCAGGACTCATCAATTCTTCTTCTACTTTTAATTAAATAATTTTATTATTTAATTAAATTAACATCATTTCCCTTTTGTCCTTGATAATTAAATAATTTTAATTATTTAATTATTTACAATTCAAAATTTTCCTCCATTTCTACCTTTTTTTTATAAGTAAGATGCAACAGAGCTACATATATTAATTAAAAACAAAATTTACATTGTTTGTCCCACCATGATTCTGGGAAAAACCAGTTTTGCAAATTACATGCCTTTTTAGTTACAAAAAACCATACCAAAATCCTTTCTGTAGGTTGCAATGCCTTTCCACCCCTTCAGTGCTGGTTACAATTTCATAGCCCAAACAAAATACCAGTCGTCCACCCATACCGATCCTCAATCTTCATTGTCATAGAAACTGGTGGTCTCCACTAGATCCGCAAACTCCCTACACCACTGAATCCCCACCACTGCCTCCAAGCCCAGCCTCTTGCATAGAAAATTATAGCCATTCATTGCCCACTGCCTATGGCATTCAATTTTTTTCCTATCCACATCCATGATGAAGGGATGCCATACTACCTCCACACCCTGCACAAACATCTTATCAATATCATCTGGGAGCTGGATCCCCACTCCCAGTTGCACCACCACCACTACATCGACATCATTCACCAAAATCATCGCTTTAAAAACCATATGCAACAACACTAGGCACTTGAGCTTAGGGACATTTAAGTCCAATAGTGACACCAGGAAGCACGAAGAGATGTCTGAGTTCGCTCTCGCCGTGTTGCCCGAGAAACAAAACTTCTTCCCAATTACCATTCTTACTGCCTCCAGATAGAGAATATCTTTGTTAAGGAAAATATTCTTGAGTCTTTGGTCAGTGATGAAGCCAAAGAAAGCTACTTCCTTCTTCGCACTCCTAAGCTTGATTAGGGTCTCCATTGCTATGTGGTAGAGAGTGAAATCCTTATGTTGAAATAGCCACCAAACATTGTGAGCAACGAGGTGCCAACTAGCCTCTTTAATACTTCCTACAACACCCTCCACTATTGGTAGCTCCTATGTGGTTCCTTGAGGGTGGAATTAAGTCTCTCATGGGGGACTGTACTTTCCTCACCAAATGGATGCTAACAAAAGTGATCATCCATAGGATGTCAGCTACTCACTCTCCTTCGTAGCCTTTTCATGTCAAATCCACACATTCCTGTCTTCAATGCATCCTCAAATGATTTCTTCACTAGCCATGATAAATGTGCAAATCCAGTTTGGTAGATATGTCTCGTGCGAGCGGGCATGTCTTCTTGTATGAGTGCACAAACCAAAGTCCTCTGTTAGACTTTTCCACCTTGGGAACAGTTGCACACGTACGGGTTATTTGGGCTAACAGTCATCAAGGTACTTGGCCTGCGTCACCGTTCTCCTGTGAGATTTCCCATGTATCCAATCCAACCATCTAACATAGACTATTCTCCTTCATTTGACACATGGGCCTTCCTCCATTTCTACTTGAATTAAATAATTTTGAATTATTTAATTAATTCACTATTTCATCATTTTCCTTTATATTAATGAAATAATTATAATTATTTCATTAATTTATTAATTATTCCTCTCTTGCACATTGGTTAAATAATTTATAATTATTTAATTAATTCATCTCAAATTAATCTTTTTTAAATCTCAATAATTAAATATTATTTATAATTATTTAATTAAACTAAATAAATAAAATTATTATTTTATTTATTTCTCCCACTTCACACATGAATTAAATAATTTATTTATTTAATTATTTTTATTAATTATCTATGCATTTTCCACCTCGTCAATTAACTTCCACTCACTTCTAGTCCACTCTTCAATCTATTTAGTTCTCTATTTAATTTATTCTGCCTCACTAACTATCACATGTACTTATCTCATCAATCAATTCTACTTAACTACTCCATACAACTAGTTAGCTCAAATCATGCAATCATTTAACCCCTCATCTCCTAATCAAGTCCACTCAAACATTCTCATCCATTGATCTATTTAATTTTCTTTCTAATCTCAACCGTTGATTGATATCACATTCAATCTATAAATTCATCCTTCATCCATCTCTCTCTCTCTCTCTCTCTGCAACAATAATCTATACGTGTCATTATCAAGTGCTTTTGTGATAAAAATATGAGAGAAACTAGAACACCATTCTTTAAGGTGCAATTGAAGAAAAATGGAGCTAATCAAGGTTATTGTGTAGGGTTATTATTGCAAGTTTGTTTTGTTTATTATTACAATTTCCTTAAGCTTTATTGAGTGATCTTAAATTTGATTGTGATTAGTTTATTCCTTTTGATGTTGATTATCACTGTCATTTTTACTGATCCACAATAAAAATGAAGAGGCCTCTTTGTTCCACATGAAGTAGATGGTGCCTCACATTGTAGAAGAAAAATAAACTTAAAATATGTTAAAATTTCAAAAGTACATGCTTATTATTTATATAAAATTATTTAAAACAAAACCATGAAATCAAATATTTAAATCTAGACTCAAGTATGTATGCATACCATAGTATGTTCATCAACTCCGACATCTTGTTTCCCTATAAATACCAATTTTTTACCAAAATTCTTAGCTACTAATTCTTGTATTCAAATAAAGCACAAATTAGGCTTGAATATTTACAAAATGTAACCATATAAAAGACCTAGAAATTATGTAGAAAATTTACTAGTAGGACCTATAATTTTATGGATAACACATTAAATTGTTTAGGTTCATTAGAGGTAAGACCTATAGCTACCTTGATAGTGCTATCAACCCACATATATATGCGCACACATATACAAATTCAATAAATTTTTTGAAATTATAAATTATATTTCAAATTAATTCAAAGTACAAATATAATTTTCAATTACACATCAAGGATGAATCAAGCAACTAATGATGGAGAACCACTCACCAAACCTTCTAGTTGGTCAAGCATAGAAGTTTCATGACCTCCCAACAACTAAAAAAATGTTTCACATTTGAATTAAATTGTATAATTATTAAAATGTATCTAATTTGAAGAAACTAAGTAATTTATATATTTAATGAACTCTATAGATGGTTTTAAGGGAAATTTATTTGTCAACCCTATAATGTGTGTCAGTTTGTATATTTTTGATGCAAAACATAATTGATCTAACTAAGATGATGTTCTTGAGCCAATAAACTGCACCAAAGAGTTCACAATATATAATTAATTATTTATAAATTGATAACAAATATTTTAAAATAGATCAAGCTATTTATTAATTTTAATATGTGAATCTTGCACAAACATTAAAATGTGGCATGTGCCTCTATAGGATGATCATATTGTGTAACTAAGAAAGACTACTCCTTTGGTGTAGCTCCTAAAATGGATGTGTGAGTGGGAACATAACATGCAATTATATTTCTATAAAAAATGTGGTGTCAATGTGTGTGAGGTGCTAGGAGAAACACCATCTCCTCCATGCTCACTACCACTAACTTCAGTTTCCATGTGAGTAGCTTGGTCAATTAGATTTCCTAAGAGCATACTCAATGCTCCTAATACCAAGACCACTACCTACTAATGAATAGGTGCAAGAATACCAAGTAAAGAAGGAGCAATGATGGGGGGAGTAGGCATGTGTTGATTTGGATTGATATGTTCCCCTGCCCTATGTTGTGGCATGCCACCACCAACACCTTAGAATGATCTAATGTCAAAATAATTAGGTTTTAAGCCCAATTCTAACTTGGTCCATAATTTTCTCAAAAAATGTAGTGGCACCTCAAAATTGGCATGTGGTGGATTGTCAAATATCATCCTCATCACTCCCAAAAATGTGTTCTAATATTAGGATGCCTACACCATCTAATTTTTAATTTTTTTTGTCTAGAGGGATAGGTTGATTTTTGGAAGGGTCACTAACGTATGTGGCTATGGTTTGTTTATTAATACATGAAAATCAAGGATTTGTTTATATAAAAGTCCATCCAAATAGAATTTCCTTCTCTTCCCTTTAAAGTCAAAATCTCTCTAGATCTACATCAATTGATCTAACTAAATTAAAAATGTTTTGTATTGAATATGAAAGCTATGCAACATGTGGGGGCATATTAGGCTCATTTGTGATTAAATAAATCTTCTTGTAGCATAGTTATGTTTTCATTTATATTTGGTCACAAGAGACCCTCATCAGATGAAGTGAATGGGGGTTTTTGTTGAGGGGTGTTTTTGGGGTTGAATATTTTGTAAAACTTGTTATAATAAAAAATTATACTCTAGTAATTTCTCCATTGAAATGTAATGTGAACTAATTGTAATTTAATTAAAAGAAATATAAATAAATAACTAAATGTGCATTTTAAAATGTTAAACATGCACATGTTATTTATCCATTTAAAACTTGCAAATATATAAATAAACAAATAAATAATTTGATAATTTAAATTATGAAATTTATTAAATCATTGCATCATATTGGGGAAGTATGTCAAGTTAGAATATGGACATGATCTCATCTTCTTATTAGGCATAGCCCTAGGATCAAACCCTCTATTTTTATGGATCACTTTGAGGCTTCTCTTGTGAAAAATCTATATGTATCTAGATATATATTAATGAGGAAGAGGTCTTTGATAATTTATCACAAATTGCACATGAATATGAAATTAGTTATGATAAGGCTAGGAAGTTGAAACTCCTAAAAGAAGGTACCAATAAGGTTGATGATTTGGATTTAGTCATTCCCTCAACACTTCTATATGAACTCCATAGTACATGATTATAAAAAATCATATGGGATACATATGATTAAGGTTATTGGACATGAATATATATACATGAATTCCTCTAGTGTTGTAATTTTAACACCTATTAGGTTAGAGTCACCTTGGGATAATTATATTGGACCACATTTTCTATCTTGCAATCATGAAAAAATAGTTACAATTTTATTGTATCATTTGGAAGGATGTATGAGAAGAAAAACTCCATAGAACTTGGATTTATTCATGCTTGTGTAAAATTTATGGTCTATGATCATATCATTTTCCCATGTTAGTTCTATTGAAACTATGTGTAGAGTGCACCAAATAAGTAAGTAGGTGATGGTTCATTAGTGTTGTAAGTTTGAGGAGATTGTCATTGATATGGTTGTTGGCAACATGAGCAAGAGCTTATATAGTGTTGTCATTTATATCAACATTGTGGTATAGTTGGTTGATGAAGCATGAGTGAGCATGGAGATGGTATTCTAGAAGATGTAGATTTTTTGATTTGGTGAAGAATAAATGGATTGATTATTTGGTTGTGTCAGAACACATTTTTTCAGTGTACAAAGCATCATTTTTTTTGGTTTGGGCATTGGTTCGTATTGAGATATATTTTTCTACAAATCTAAGATAATTTTGGTGTGTGTTTGAGAAACTTAAATCCAAATTTTCATGTATTTGTGTCCTCTAGTGCAAAAGTTATGGTTGATAGTATATTGGGTTTGATAGTGACAATGTTGCTAGTGTAGAGTACCTATTTGAAATGGTTTGCATTCCACTGTGAAATAATATTTGGTTATGCAGAGTTGTGGAAGTGTTTTTAGGTGTCAGAAGAGTGTAAAATATAAGTGGTATGTATTTTGGAGGTCTACATGTTAGTTTGTGGATAATCAGTTGGTGTATTTTGATGTTCGCCATCGATGTTGACCTAATATGTTTGGGGCCGTGCGAAGTTAAAGGAAGTGTTGATCAATTATGTGGAAGCTATTATAGGTCCATGCTGACCTATTTGATGAGTTATAAGTTTTGAATTAAGGTGTGAAGAGTATATGTTTGATCTTGAGCTGACAAGTTATTGTTTTGCATGTTACATCTAATTAGGCCAACCTAATTGATGTTGTAGGTGTTTGAAAATGAAAAGGGTATAAATGTAAGTTCATTTTTTAGTGTTGTGATGATGATATGATATGTGTTATGTACTATAGAATAGGTGTGATGTGAATTCCTAAGTAGAGCATGTGAATGTAATGTGACTACATAACAAAGAAGAGTGTTAGAGTGGAATAATATGAAGTGTGTTGATTCAGTATTTTGAGCTTCAGTGGAACTGTATTTCTTGCATATTGTAGATGCATTTGTAGCAGTTCAAATCGTGACAGTGAGCCACCCCTCTCTTCTATTTCTCTTATTCTTTGGATAGTGATTCCACCTAGAAGTGAGCCTTTCTATAATATCTTATAACCAGTTACAATATATTATGAGCTAATCCTCACTATGGTTTTTTATTTTTTGGGTTTTCCACATAAAAATCAAGTGTTTATGTGTTACATTATTCAACGATTGTTTCATGGATTCTTTCCTTACTGCAAATTAAATATGATGCTTGAAATAAATGTTTAAATGGTCAAGTAGTTTCAAAGAATATTGATTTACTCCCCCTCAATATTTTGGGTGTTCAACAATTGGTATTAGAGCAAGGTTCCTTCACATCTTGATCGCTAAGGTATATCTTGGAATTGAGCACATGGCTACTAGGAGATATCCTACTCCTCCGAAAGAAATTCCTATGGTAGGATTTATTAAAGAAGACTACATTGTTGATATGGAAGGAGAACTCAAATCCACCTTGGGTGATTTGGATAAAGTAGAATCTAAGAAAAAATATCTGAAAAAAATATCTTAGTGATGTAGATGAATGCATTAAGATATTGAGAGAGAAACTCAAGAAAGCTACAAATAAGATCAAAGAGATCAAGAAATTGAATGAGATCATTCCCAACCTGAAATTGCAGATTGAAGAGAGTAAAATATTTGAAGAATTCCTGGATGCTAAACTAAAAGATAAATATGAAGAATGCTCAAAGCTAGAACAAGAAGTTGTAACCTTGAGATCATATCTAGAGAAAAAAATGATTCAAGAAGACAAATTCAAGAAAAGTACTATAATGATTGATGAGATGATTACAAACCAAAAGAGATCTAAAGACAAAGAAGGATTAGGGTTTGAGAAAGGTGAAATCTCAAAGACATATCAAACTCCAAACAAGATTGAAAATAAGAGAAATGGAAAGCAGGTCCATAATCAGAGGAAAGACTTCAAAAGACCACCAATCAGACAACCAAATGCACAAAGGTACCCATATTTTAATGGTTTTTCCTATTCCTAAAATAAATTTGGACATAAGGCTATGGAATGTAGAAGTGGAATGAATCAAAATTTTCAATCATTTCTCGATCAGTGTTCTACTTGCAAATATTTGGTCATAGAGCTAGTGAATGCAAAAATCAAATGATGAATGGCCATAACAATGGTATGATATTTCAACCTTTCAATGGCTATTTTTATGCATGTAATTGATTTGGGCATAAGGCTAATCAATGTAGATCTAGAATAGGTGGAAGTAAGATTGTTCAAAATGTCAAATTCCACAAATGCAATAAATTAGGACACTTTGCTAAGTTTTGTAGAAGCGAGAATGTAAAGGTTGATCTAGTAAAGAAGAATGATCCAGTGAAAAACGTTGATCCAGTAGAGATGAAGAAAGAGATAAATAAAATATAGAAAAAGAAAGAGGAGAATGAGGTTAAGGATGAGTCTATTCCAACTTCTAGTGCAGAAGTTTTCTCTAGAAACTAAGCTAAGAGCTTTGGCTTAGGGAGAGTTTTAACAAAAAATCATTAAGCCCCTGCCAAAAATATGGTGTTGATTCCTTCAACACATGGATATGAGATGTAGTTCGATATACTTGACCTATTGGTGAAAACACCGATGGAAAATATCAAGATGTAGAAGTTTGTGGAGCAATCGAAGGCGACTATGCATTACAATTAGGGTTTATCAAAAATAAATCCTAACTTCAAATCAGTGCATTCAATGCAAATTAGGTTATTTTAAAAAGGGGTTTATAATTGATTTAACGTATGTCTAAGTCATTTGTAATGATTATTTGAAGAGAGAAGAGTAGTGAAGGAGCGAAGAGAAGCATTTCAGAATTTTTGTGCACAAAACCCTAACCGACTGTGATTGAAATTCGATGATGACTTATTTGGATGGTGTATTCTCGAGCATCCCATATGGCATGTTTTTTATTAAGGAACAAACAGGTTTTGAAGGGACCCTGAAACCCTTAACAATAAACAAGAGAAAGATACAACATTAAAAGGACCCAGACAAAAAACAAATCGTTGCCATCAAAGAAGAAAACAAGGAACAACCCAGGGCAACACAACAAAAGCCAACCAAAAACCACCAAAAGTCCAACCACTAGGCCAGATTCTTGAGGATCTTCGCTGCCTCCTGCTCACATCCCATATGGCATGTTGCATATAGAAGATATCAGGATATTTATTCATGCTAAATTGGAAGAGTATAATCACTCAAAGTTAGGTGATATGTGGTTTAATACAATCACCAGAGATCAATTTGAACTAAAAATTGAGTTTGAGAGTTTCACGGAGAAGAAGCTCAATGTTTGGAACAATTTTTTAATCTTTTTCTATGTGGATGTGTGGGTTAGATACACCTTGAGAAAAATCCATGATAGGTTAATGTGGCTAGAGATTTCACATATAATCAACAAGGAGGTGATTAGGGTTGTTACGAGATTATGTTCAACCGGACCGGTTTCGACACTAAAATCAGTAAAGAATGAAATGGTGATGGAGTTGACAGGTGAAAGGTATGACACGAGATCCCTAATAGTCAAAGACATTAGAGACCCTACAGTGAAATATGCAACAATGGTAATAGTTTACAAGATGTATTTTACAAATAGAGAGAACTTTATTTCTACAACCACATCAACACTACATATGAGATGGTTAAGAAAGGTGCTAGAACTATGATTTGTGTGAGTTATTGAGGGAACAATTGCTAGAGAATTTGCAGAAGACTAAGGACTCATGGTACCCCTTCAAGTTTGGTACCTTGATTATTTGTTTGCTATTCTATTTTCTTAATGAGGTTCTCAAAACTAGGAACACAATATGGTTGTAGGAAAGACCAGTGGCACATCAAATTAATGATCACCTGATGAGATTAGGTGATGAAGACACACATAAGAAATAACTATGGGGATTCTTTAAGACTTTCCAAGAGAATATGCAATCCAGAGAAAGGATTCCAAAGAGTGTGGTGGAAAAGTACAAAATGACATTATCTTCATGGGCAGTAAGGGTTGTTGTACAATGGAGTTTGTTGAGCCTAGGACAGTGTGGATCCCAAAAATAGGATATGAAGTTGTAGAGGATGTAATTGTTGGTCTGAAAGACCATATGTTATGAAATCCTAGAGACAGCTTTGAGGAAAGATATGAAACATATCAAGAGAATTCTATGGAGGTGCACATGCAATAGAGGGAGAAACAGATAATGAAATATGTTGATAAAATGATTGCATAGGTTGCAAAGATGATGTGCCTTTCAAAGGAACAATTGGAGAAAGCCAAAGGCATTTCTAGCTCTCCAGGAGGTGCATCTAGCATAAGAATATTTTTTATAACATCAACCCCCTCTCTGGTTTCCCCCAAGTCCTCTAAGACTATCCCATCTATCAGTGGATTAAAGAGAAAGGAATCAACCAGTACTCTGACAAAACTGCAAAGTGTGCTAGCACTAAAAATTTGACTCAAAAAGAAATGAAACTGTCACACGAAATAGGAGAGTGAAGGATAAACAACAAAGAGAAAAAAATGATGTGTATGAAGAAAGAAGAAGAAAGAAGAGAACAACTTCAAAAAAAAAAAAAACCTGTAGCACGTCAAAGTCGGTGTCATTTTTGTCAATTTTTGACAAACATGAAAAATAGAAAAAAGGTGGAGAGCAAAAAAAAAGAAAAAAAGTTATGAGGGAAAATTGCGACAGTTTTTGTAAAGGGGAAAAATCTATGAAGAAGAAGAAGGATAAGGCTTCCCTAGTAAGAACACATATCCCTATGAAATAATATGCATTATTTAATCGCATAGTAGAGCATGAAATGTTGGAACAAATTACTGCCCTATATACCACTGTGGATGGCATTGATAAGTCTACAATAGAAGAAGAAATTGTTAGATATATTGTTACATTTGGTATCGACATGAAGGATATTGAAGGCCAATTGTTTGAAGATCTGAAAATGCATTGTATGCAAGAAGAGAAGAGGCAATGAATGAAGATGAAAAGTTGAGATCATTTTCCTTGGAGAAATTTAGTGCTACCCTTTCTAATGAGGATAGAGCTAAATTAGCTTAATTGTACAATAAATAGTTTAGAACTAAGCAAAGGGTCACTACCTATTGTTTCTACTTAGTTACTAAAAATTCCAATGCAACATGGGCAAGTAGATATGGATAAGGTGTCCCCTTTGCACAATTTACATCTTGGTGATGCATTTCACGCCCCTTCTAGAAAATAAATTTTGTAGACACATCAAAATAGTGCATAGTTAATAGATGAAGCATTGAAGATGCTGCAGGAGAGTGTACCCAGTGTAAGTATTGACAATCCATTATCCGGTGTACAAAATTTTAAAAATTTACTTGATTCTTTCAAAGAATATTCTGCTGGTCTTGAAGTGAATTTGGAGGAGATCAATAAGAATATGAATGATAGAAGGTTGGTGGACATAATAGATAAATGTGCCATCGTATATGGAAAATTACAGAACAACCTTAAAGATGTGCAAAATTGTGTTGTTGAAGCTAAGGATTTATTTCAATTTTTCTTGAAGTGGCCTAGTTCCACCAAAGAACATAAAGGTTGATAAGGACTCCATTGAGTTCTAGATTGATAAGGCATCTAGTGCCTATGATTCAAAAAATGATGCAGATGGATCCACTAGAGCAACAATTGAAAATATACATGAATAATTCTTCTAGTTGCAGAAGCAATGAGAAAAGATCATAGTGTAGTTTGGACAACTCATAGACCTAGTGAATACAAAGTTTATACCCATATCCAGTGCTCTGAATAGTGTAGAGAAATAAGTAAAGTTGAATTTGGTACCCAATAATCTGGATGAAGGAGAACAAATCCTTGTGGAGTTTGAGGCTGTGAACTACATGCTTGGGGTGGCAAAGACACATTGGGAGAATGGAAAAAAGGACTAGCAACCACACCTTGCAAAATTGCAAGTGTTATACACTTCTTCCAGTTGATCTTTGTACATTTATTTTCTATTTATGCATTTTAGATTCTATTGTATACATGAAAAAGCTAGAGGACAACATACCAGTTCAAATTTTGATCAGTCTTGATGGATAGCACTATTAGGGGAGGTTTCTTAGACTTTTTGAGAAGTTTGTTACTCTCATGCATCTATACATATATACCAGTTAGGGGGAGTCTATGAGTAAGTCAAATAAATTCATGTATATATGAAAGGGGGAGCATAGAACAAGAAATATGTATGCACCCTTTTCCCTTTATTCCAAAGGGGGAGAGGATTTGGAGAATAGTTTGGAGAAGACATAGAGAAGAGTTGATGCATGTTGCCATCAATGACAAAGGGGGAGATTGTTGGAAGTTTGAGGAGATTGTCATTGATATGGTTGTTGGAAACATGAGCATGAGCTTATATAGTGATTTCATTGATGGCAACAAGATGTATATGTTTTTCTCTAGTGAAGAACAAATGGATTCATTATTTGGTTGTGTCAGAACACATTTTTTAGTGTATAGAGCATCAGTTTTTTGGTCTGCATTGGTTCTTCTTGAGATATCTTTTTCTATGGTTCTAAGATAAAAAAAATTATGTGTTTGAGGACCTTAAATCCAAAGTTTCATGTATTTATGTCCTCTAGTGCAAAAGTTATGGTTGACAGTATATTGGGTTTGCCAATGACAATGTTACCAGTGCAAAGTACCTGTTTGAAATGGTTTGCATTCCACTATGGAATAATATTTGGTTATGTGGAGTTGTGGAAGTGTTTTCAAGTGTCAGAAGAGTATGAAATATAAGTGGCATGTATTTTGGAGGTCCTTATGTTAGTTTGTGGATAATCGGTCGATGTATTTTGTTGTTGATCACCAGCGATGCTGACCTAATATGTTTGGGGTCGTGTAGAGTTAAAGGAAGTGTTGATCGGTTATGTGGAAGTTGTTATAGGTCCATGCTGACCTATTTGATGAGTTACAAGTTTTGAATTAAGGTGCAAAGTGTATATGTTTGATCTTGAGCTGACAAGTTATTGTTTTGCATGTTCATCTAATTACGCTAACCTAACTAATGTTGTAGGTGTTTGTGAATGTAATTTAGGGTATAAATGTAAGTTTATTTTTTAGTGTTGTGATGATGATATGAGATGTGAGATGTACTGTATAATAGGTGTGATTCAAATTCCTAGGTAGAGCATGTGAATGTAATGTGAATGCAAAGTAGAACAAAGTGTTAGAACAAATTATATATGAAGTGTGTTAATTTAGTATTTTAAGCTTAAGTGGAACTATATTTCCTACATATTGTAGATGCATTTGTAGAAGTTCAAATCTTGGCAGTGAGCCACCCCTCTTTTCTATTTCTCTTATTCTCTAGACAGTGATTCCACTGGATAGTGAGTCCACCTGGCAGTGAGCCTTTCTGTAATATCTTATAACTAGTTATAATATATTATGAGCTAATCCTCACCGTGGTTTTTCCATTTTTGGGTTCTCCATGTAAAAATTGGGTGTTTATGTGTTATTTTCTTTGATGATTGTTTCATGGCTTCTCTCCTTACTACAAATTGAATATGATGCTTGAAATAAATGTTTAAATGGTTAAGTGGTTTCAGAGAATACTGATTCACCCCCCTCTCAATATTTTAGGTATTCAACAAATAGAACCCATGGACATGTAACTTTATGCATGTGCTCAAATAAAACATATCTTCCATGGTAATAGTGTGTGATATTATTTTCATGGGAGATAAGAAAAATCCATCTCAAGGGTATGTGTAGGATCATCATGGAAAAATAGGCCCTTAAGTGGCAAAAAATCAGAAAAATCAAAGTAAGGCAACTTGACATAAAAATTTGAATAAGTTATCTATATTATTTCAAAAATATGTAAGAATAGAATCTATATAAAATTGAATGTAGTTTCTAAACTACTAGGTTTATTTTAAAAAAAAGTCTATTTGGTGAAAATTTGAAATTTTAATGCAGAGTACTTAAATTTCAAGGAAAAAATAAGTAGGTGTTTGTCTAACCACCCTAACCACAATAAAATGATAATATTTTTATATTTTAGATATAAGTAGAGGACTCATGTTTGGATGTGATGCATATTTTTTTGTAATTTTTTTCCAAGTAAATAATTAATTATGAATTTTTACTACAAATTTAAAAAAATATAAAAACTTGTATGTCTAACCACCTTAACTTGGTCAAAACTTCATGAATTTTTTTTTAATCCTATAGTATGTGAAGCATAGAATGTGATGCATTTTTCAAATTCAAAAAATGTGATACTGTTGAAAGCTATAGATGTGTTTCAATCAGCCTATCAATCAGGACTTTAGTCATAATTCAAATAGAAAATGAATAATAATTATTTATTAAATTCAAAGTAAAGCATAATTTATATTGGTGGAAATCTTATAATCTCCTTTAAAAACCCTTTTCGTTTCATCAATTTTGGGTAAAAAAAAGTTATCAGCCACATACCCATCATATCGCCACTTTTTGGCCCATCATGATCCTGCACATACCCTCAATGGGAATTTAGGGGATGCAATTCTTACCTAGGATAATTTTCATAGTATAGTCATGCTAGGAAATTTATAGAGAAAAATGGTTTAAAATGGGGTATTTTCTTCTGGTTCCAAGACCACCAAAATATGCATACATAATAATGACATGAAAATGATAATTTCTAACATGTTCTATGCATATTTTTTAGAATAATGACTTGTTACTATGATGTATAAACAATGATGAATTAACTATTGCACTTCATTAGATCCATGGGAGAATTTTTAATAGCTATGTTAGTTTCAAGGAAGTTATAAATGACCATTGTGTATGGGTTATTATTGGGGAATATGTGGAAATAATCACATGGTATCCATACCCACACCCTAGCTCAAAAGATTAATACTTTTACTTCACCTTGAATTTTTATTATGTGGGGATTTGATTTGGTAGTTAAAACAAACCCTCATCTTGAAAGATACTCATTTATTCTCATTGTTACAATATATTAATTTACTAAATGGGTTGAGGTTGCCTCATTAAAATCAACTATGATCTCAAATACTTGTAACTTCATAAGGGAAACTATTGTTTTATTATTTGAGCTACCTATCCCCATTATAATAGATAATAGAATATCATTAAAAAATAGAGAAATAAAAAACCCTAGAAAAATTTCATATGCAATGGATATGTTATTCTCCTTATTAGCCATGAATTAATAACCAAGCGGAAGCCAAAATATAAATATGGAGAAACATAGAATAAATTCATCAAAGGGGATTATAATTATTTTCTTATGACTCTCCTACATCTTCTCAATGGCATGGGTGGACCCTAAGTGACTAAGTTAACTTTCCTTGATTGAATGTTAATAGTTCATTGCCAAGTATCTATCTATTTTTTCCACTTGGTGTCTAGGTTTTGCAATCACAGTAAGGCCCCAATGACAGGGAGTACATCACTCTCACAAGTTGGGAGCTAATGGATGATGTAAAGGACATACCTAATGGAGGGAATGAGATAATACTAATGATTGATACCCCTTTTACATTGTCATTTTTATGATCTAGATGCTTCAATTATATTTTATACAAACTTTAAATTTAAAATGGTGTAATTAACTATTTCCTTTTAGAGATCATGCTTGATGTTACATCTATTTTGTTTTGGGGTTATATGGTAGTTTTATTTTTGGACTATGATGCCCTTCCATATACATTTTTTGAGGATACATTGTATTTATTTACCTTGATTTATACATATGAATCTATTCCATCAAAAATCTTGTAAATGCAAATTGGGGTCTCTTTTTCATGATATAACTCAAATTTAGGTGGCACAAAGCCAACAAGTAATGGATATATAATAATCTCAAATGTAAGTGGTGTGTGATGTGGAGGATTGTACATAGTAGGATTACATTTAGTAGGCATATCATCCACTTTATTTTGAATTTGATAAAATTTATTTAATAGTGTATCCAAGGTAGAGGTGGGAGTTGTATTAAGGTAGATAATTTCTCCACTTTTTTTACCTAGTGTCTAGATTTTTTAATCACAATAAGGCACCAATGATAGAGGATGTCACTCTCACTAGTTGGGAACTAGTGTATAATGGAAAGGACCTAACCAATGGATGGAATGAGGTAACCCTAATGATTGAGATCCCTCTTATAGTGATAGTTTTATAACTCTAGCTACTTCAATTATGTTTTAAACATAAACATTAAATTTAAAATGATGTAAATGAATATTTCATTTTCAAGATCATGTTTGGTGATGCATCTATTTTAGTTTTTGTGGTTGCATGGTACTTTTAATTTTTGGGTGTGATACCATTCCATATATTTTTTTTAGAATAAGTTGTATTCATTTACCTTGGTTTATATATATGAATCTATTTCATCAAAAAATATGTAAATGGGAATAGATATCTCTTTTCCATGATATAAATTAAATCTATTTGACATAAAGCTAACATGTAATGGATATATAACAATCTAAAAATTAAGTAGTGTGTAATGTGGAGGATTGCACATGGTAGGATTAGATTTACTAAGAATATCATCTACTTTATTTCTAACTTGATCAAATTTATTCAATAGGGTATCCAAGGTAGAGGTGGGAGTTTTGGTCATGTGAGGAGCATGGAAAATAATGGAGGATGTGTAAAGAGCGAGAAGGATAAAAAGAAGTGGCATGGTAGTGGGAGGAGCCACAC
>VDFB02280360.1:0-13139 GCA_007258455.2 Sequoia sempervirens | reverse complement strand
AAAAAAGACATAAAATGAGCCATTTAAAATATTGAAATTAATTTATTACTCAACCAAACTTTATATCGAAGACAAAATTTATAAGATAATTTAGGAATAATATAGAAGGTCAAATAAGAATGAAAATTGATATATATGAAAGAATAATTTATATAAGATATTTAGTAAATTGACATTTACTATAATGGAAGTGCTAACTCTAACCAATAATGTATTGTCTTGAGCCATCATTAGCTCAAAGTGATGTAGGCCATCACTTTTGTCACTTAACAATGTCATTCATCAAACTCTTTAAACAATTTATATCCTTGAAATCAGCCAACCTCTCCAACAACCACTAAGATTAAATTTAAGCACTAACCCACCCTTTCTCACTACCAATATAGATTGAAACATATGAATTATTATAGTCCACCAACATCTCAAAAATGTTTTATTTTGCAAGGTGGTCATGCTTCATTCTCATAGTATTTTGATCTTAGTACTACCATGTCTAACAATATTGTAATGTATCATGATCTCAAGTGGAGTGTTCTCTAGCTAAGCTAACAATATTGTAATGTAATGTATCCTTCTATTTAGGGATGTCCCTTTACCTCTACTTTACAAAATATTTCTCTATCAATGCTACTTAGTCATTAACTTCATTTCTCATTCTTTTGATCTTCAAGGGTACAATGATGATGGTATATTTATAGATTTCATACATGATATACACATTTAACAAATTGATGTTTAATTATTTAAGGTGATAATGTGAGTTTTATCAATTGGGGAGTTAGCTTAAGGAAATTGACCTCATAATCCTTTTGTCACTTAGTTGAACCCAACTCTAATGCAATCAGCAAAGGAAATTTATTGATCTCACACCAAGGTCACATATAGAATGTAAAATGAATGAAACAATATATATCAAAGAAACATTTATATTTAAAATATAATTAGAACAATATAAAAGGTGATAATTTATAAGAATTGAAGCTCATACATTGAAGACACATTTAAAAAATTGTTGTTTAATACAACTATAACATGATGAAATAAAATTGAAAGGAGAATTCGACTTCCCAGTCCTCTAAACCTCAGGAAATGGAGCATGAAGACATCACGAAGACTGCAGACAAAGGGGAGGATCATCACATGCTATTGGAGTGGGTGGAGAAGCTTGAGAAGAAGTTCACTGGTCTAGCTCGGTTCACTGTCAAGATGGTCCACCATGCGGCTGACACCCTTTCTACTATACGTAAGGATGAAATGGATAAGAAGGCTACAAAGGAAGGCCCCAACTAGGTTGGGGAGGATGTTGTTTGCCTCCTCTCTTAGAATTGGGAGAATTCTAGTTAGTCTACTGTTGTTGTGTCTTGTCTGTTGGGTCGTTATTTTGTAGGTTGTTTGTTTGTTGTTACTGTGTTTTGTTTTGGTGGGATTTTGTTATGTTTCTATGGACCTGATCTTTTTTGGCCCTTGAGGCTCGATGTGTAAAGGGTACAACACCCTGTAAATGCTACTTATATTATCAAAAACATGATGAAACATATGCATATATAAATTCAACTAGTTTGTCCAGTTTTAGTTTAAGAGCACAAATTTGACCTAACATTATTTATATGATGAAAATTTGTTGCAATGACAATCACGGTGGATCTACTTGTAGGGAACCTTCAAGAATAATGAATGTAAGTAAATTAACTATATATTTTTTATGATTCATTTAACTCCAAGTAATGTGAGAAAATTACATTTTAAATAAAGTTAGAAAATAGGATCTTAGAAATTCCTTAAAAATTCAAATGTCGTCTAGTTGTGGAGACTTGAAAAGAAATGATTAACTATATAATTATGAAATGACTTAAGGTGACATAAGAGGATGGATTAAGGGGAGATACACATGATCGTGGACTCTAATTCATGTGAGGAATTCAGCAATAATTAGGAGATGAATTAAGAGGGGCGTAAGAGGATGGCTTAAGGGGAGTTTTAAGAGGATGACTTAAGGGGACATAAGAGGATGAATTTAGGGAAGATAAGAGGATGAATTAAGGGCATAAGAGGATGGATTAAGGGGAGATATAGGAGCCTTGAATCAATGTATGTGTCATGTAACAAAATTAGTTTAATAATTAGGCATGCATGTTTGTATTTGCTTGTTAAGAATATATATGAAAAAATTAGAGTACATGTTGTTTGTTTGTTGTTTTACAGTCACCGCTAATTCATATTTAATAAAGTGTGCTTTTTGTTTTTGCCTCGCCAATTGAGTCTATTGTCTATCTAGCTTTTTGGATATGCATTTGATCATATTTATTAATTAATTGAATTAATAAATATGGTCATATGTGCATCATGTATATGGATAGATGGATGTACTGAGTAGCAATACATGGAGGATATATAAAATAGTGTTTTCTTTTGAATTTGTAATTTTATTATTGATTTTTTGATTAATAACAATAGTGTTGTTTATCTTTTTTTTTCAATTAGTATTATGGTAGGTTTTAAAATTTTGTTGTGTAGGTGACAAGTATATATTGTTGAAGTCATAAAATTTATTTTTGAAAATGAGAAAAATGATTGAATGTAAATAACATAGAAGATAATGCAATACACACAATACCTTCACTTAAAACCCTTTTTTCTCCTCTGGTAGAGCTAAAGTATAGTGCACCCTAGCTCTAGTTAATGTGCTCTTTTGACGTGTTGATGAAGGAATGTGGTTTCTTATGAAACTGACAACATGATGATAGGATTCATATGATGAACAATCAAATGGATATAATAAAAATAAGATAATAAAAGATTAGGTAGGCTATGAAAGAAGTAGATAGAAAATGTAGCAACATAATAGTAGCATGAGAATAGATGTGTAAATGGGGTGAGAGGCCTCTCATTTATAAAATTTCCAAGAGGTAAATCAAGGGACAAGATAGATTGGTTGATGGATGACTAGGATTGAATGAGAATTAGGGTTAGGCTCAAAGATGTAGTCATGTGACAAGTTTCACAAAAGGGATAAGATCTAGATTTAGGATTTGCATTAGGGCAACATCTTTATGTGAATGGATAGGATTTGGAGATGTATTATGAAATGGATGGATGAGATGAAAAGTTAGTTTGACTTTTGACAAGTGTCTAGATTCAATGAATCTAAACAAGGTCTTAATCATGTGATTCTCAATATTTAATTAAATAATAAGATTATTTAATTAATTATTAGAGAAGGATGATGTGGAAGGATAAATTAATTAAATAGACAAAAATATTTATTTAATTAAAGTGGGGGATAAAGGTGCATGATAAATAAATAAATTAAATAATAAATGCTTATTTAATTAATGGTTAGGATAAGGTAAAGTCAAGTGTGGTTTGGTATAGTCAAATTTTAGGTGTCTAGATTTTATACCTCTTTGATATGACATCATGATTATAAGAAGTGGAATTGTATCAAAGAAAAATAAAATATAGCAAGGTAGGAAGGGATAAGGACTAGTGGCATGATTCCACAATCACTAGTAGAATGGGAGTTAGCTATACCCCCTTGAGAGGAAAAGTGGGTTCAAAGAACATGGGTGTGCTCTTAAAATGGATGGGAGAGTTAGATGATGAAAGATGTAAGTATATATAAATGAAGATGATGGATGAAATGGGAGGAAAGATGGATGAGAATCATATTGTAATGGTATAAACAACCTATATTTGATATTTTACTTGATGTTATGAACCAAGGTATAAGGAATCAGGATGACAATGTGCCAAGTATGCAATCAAAAAGGTAAAATGCAAAAATATGCCTTATAACAAGTTCTTGTGACACTTGTCACATGATTAAATCTTTGAGCCTAACCTTAATCCTCATTCAATCTTAACCACCTATCATCAATCTATCTTATAGCTTTATTTTTCTCCTCATGGCCTTGTCTATCATACTCCTAAAACTATAGAGTATCCTATACATAGTGTGTGTGTGTGTTCACAACATCTATTGACTAATTTTCATAGAAAAATCCATAATTTTGCAATGGTTAAAGGTGAGGTGAGCATAAAAACTTATAATTTTCACCCTCAACACCTTGTGAAAATGGCCTACTATGTTGCATCAAGGTTTGTGTTAAGAAACTAATTGACTATAAAGTCTCCACTCTAACACTCTCCTTCACAGTAGAAGGTATCATAACATATTGAAATGTTTGGCCTTCCTAGGGTCTCAATACATGGTCCTAGGTATGGTGTACCCCCTTCCTATCCTTTGTAGAGAATTTTACACTACCCTAGAAATATTTCATGTCAAAATAATTTTGGATCTCATTAACCTAACAAATATAATTTCATCAACAAATATTGTGGGACCTCATTGTTATTACATGAGGGATGGTAAAAAACTATTCACTAGACATATCCAAAATAATTTATCTTATTCCCTTGTGTTGGCACCAATAAATAGGGCTCTTGTAACTCCATGTAAGGGTGAATTGATTCTCAAATCAATAAATAATGCACACAAACCAATTTTTATTTTTCTCTTTTACTTATTATATGATTTTGTAGAGTAGAATCATCATGCATTATCCCATATATAGGGATCCTCCAAACCTACACTCTTTCCCACAAGTGCTCACACATGTGTGAGTCTTGTGCCAATTCAAAGAACTTTTGGGGAGTAGAAGGTTGAGAGTGACAAGTCACTCTTCCCAATCCCCAACACTTTTTGAATTTGTCACATTCATGAATGTGGACTTTTGAGGGGTCTTTTCACATTACAAGGACAAGTTCACATGTGTCAAAAAGGTTCCAAACCCATAGGTATAGGTCCTAGGGGTCTATTCTTGTTCAAAAACCAAGGAAATTGATTTAGTAATCCCTTTTTAAAACCCACACAAAAATCCATACGAATTTTGATCTTAACCAAGGGTTCCAACCCCAACCAAACTCACATCACATGTCCTACAATTGGAATATACTCAAACATAATCACCCAACCAATAATAAAACCTCAAACCCTTCTAAGTCAAATAGGACTACACTTACCCAAAGATGTATTTGATTTGATTCCAACATTTATCTATCCTTCTATTTTCATATTCGATTCTCGACCCTTAATGTTAATCCCACATCACCTCACTTAATTTCCCTCAAGAAGAGTCTTTTAATTTTCTCTCGATGGTTCACTTAATTACCTTCCTGCACAATACCAACACAATCATTAGTAACAATTTGATCACATAAATTTGTTAACTAAATATTTTATACTTTAGCTATATAATAATCCATTTCAAATTTCAATTAGCTTTTCACAATATATGAGTGCATTCCACCTTCATGGTAGTGACAATAAACAAAATGTCAAAATTAAATGCAAGAATATCACCAAAAGATCACCTTATTTATCATCCATAATATATCTAATCATCAATTCAAGAAAGGCATATAACAATTAGGATTGTATTAAGTACCTACGAGGTGGGGTCTTACATATTGCTCCTTGGGAATTCTCTCATACCTTTAGTAACCGTTCTCGTCAAGTGGAAAGCTTCCTTGGTTTGCACTAAAAACCTACAATATTGTCTTTATTACTACCTCTTCCACATACTCCTCCATATATGCACTATTGGACACTCTTTATTGTGGAGAATATCTTTGAACTTGAGTGAACATACTTACTCCTTCATGCCTTATTCTTAGCTAACCATATCTTGTGTGCTCTTTTTCAATCCAGTTGATTTCTCAACCTCTTCGTGGTCTGTACACTCATCTACATTTTCTATATCTAATTGATAACTTCACCCTTTAGTTAGTTCTCTCTAAAATATCCACACACTAAACACTAATGACTCCTCTATATTCATTGCCTTTTACTTTACACTCTTGTTGTTGTTTATCACTCCAAATTGATGGCCTTCTTCTCTAGATCATCAATTCTATCCTACATTTTCCTATGCTCCTCTCTCCCTTGCAACCTTCTTCTATCTCACACAAGTCTTCCTTTTCCTTTACATAAACTTTGTTGTTCTACCTACAACTTCAAAAATTCCTTACATACCTTCTATATAAAATTTTCACTTCTTTACTCATATAAGTTTTTGCACAAATGCCACTGAATTCTTTGAATGTTTGAACTTGCCTACTTATCCTTTCTCGTTATGCCAAAGTTATTGCATTCAATGCTTTACATTATCAAATCTCCCTTAGATATGGCACCATCCTTCTACATTATTGATCCTCCATTAATGTTGTAAGAGTTATAAATATCATCCATATAACTTTTTAACATTGTTTAATTTTTTAGATGATGAAGTCAGTTGATACTCCTACTATTTGTACCACAATAGAGAATGGTGTTGATAGAGCAATATCATTTTCAATGCCTTTGACAAATATATGAGATGGACTAGTAAATTTTATGTTATATTTGTTGTTTTATTTGTATACTAGTGAAAATTTGAATGATATTCATTTGCATTTTACTTTATATATTGATGCTTTCCATAGGGCTTTGCAACTCAAGATTGTGAACATGCCCTTGCTATGAATGAAGAGAGATAAAAAGAGATTCAAAGTGATTATGTATGTGGTAAGTTAATATTTTGTTATATGTCATTATATAATTCAATGCTTATATATTAATGTGTATAATTTTTATTGTATTAGGTGGAGGTGCAGGCAATTTTAAAGAAGAGGTCAAGTGAGTGGATTTGAAAGAAACCATCATCACATGCATCTTGATCTAGTCAACATTCAAAGGTGGCTTGTTATCTCTTTCCTTTCCATAGAGGGAAGTGACTACCTTAAGGTCCTTTTTTGCATGCCTATATGACATTTTTATACTTATATTTTATATATGGATATGTGCCATTATATGCTTATATGGATTTTTTATAAGCCTATGTCAATTTCTTCTACATATATTGTACTTTGACCGACATATAACACAATATTCCTATATTAATTTTTGGTTAATACAAATTTGTATTACTAATGTTCTCCATATTTTCTATAGATTATTAATTGAATAATTACACAAGTAAAATGGAGATCTTTTGGTTTGAGTAATTGAATAAATTCCCAATTATTTTATTCTTTAATACTGTTCAATTATTTTTATCATAGTTTAGGTCTTGGTTGGTCACTTTTTTAATTGAATAATGAAATCAAATTAGAAATGGAATCAAGAAGTGGGGACATTTTTGTGCTTTCTATTCAGCCCCATGACACACAAAACAAAAATTATGCTTGCTTGTAGCTTTTTGTTGAATGTAGTTGACACTTTTTACAATAATTGAAATATTGTCACCGTGATCAAATGGCTTGGAGATTTAAAAAATGAGAGAGGTTATTGTGGAAGAATCCTACATGACCTTGTATATTCACACAAAATCTTTGTAAGTGCCATGAGTTTCAAGAAACAACCCATGATAGTTTGGCAATTTTTGCACTTTGGGCTCTTAAGAGATTGTGTCGAGTAATGTATCCTAGAATGATTGAAACATATAGGGTGAAAAAAAGGACCTTTCCTAGTGTTCACCTACCCTCTTGTACATGTTGGTGTTTTATTTTAGGCCCCATGACACATGAAACAAAAATTATGCTTGCTGACCTTGTATATTCACACAAAATCTTTATAAGTGCCATGAGTTTCAAGAAACAACCCATGATAGTTTGGCAGTTTTTGCACTTTGGGCTCTTAAGAGATTGTGTCGAGTAATGTATCCTAGAATGATTGAAACATATAGGGTGAAAAAAAGGACCTTTCCTAGTGTTCACCTAACCTCTTGTACATGTTGGTGTTTTATTTTAGGCCCCCTGACACATGAAACAAAAATTATGCTTGCTTGCAATGTTTCACTGAATGCAATTGATGTTTTTTGCAACATTTGAAAAATTATTGCCACTTTCAAATGACTTGGAGATTTCAAAAATAGAGAGGTTATTATGGAGTGATCCTATGTGACCCTTTAGGTTAAAAAATAAATTGTAGGTTCCACATTCTGAGCAACAACCTTCCATAGTTTCTCTTTCTTTTTCTTTTCTTAGCATTTTGTTCCTCATGCTCATCTGGTGTTAGAGTATTTTATCATTTCCTCGACATGATAATGAATTCTCTATGTACCATGAAAAATATAGACTTTAGTTCCATCATTTGAATTATCTTACCAAATTTTCTTTATATGTTAATGGAGATTAAATTTAGAAAAATTATTACAAATAAAATAACTTCTAGCTAGTTCTATTTTTGACATTTCTAGTGCAAATAAAAAATTATTATTATGAATTAATGTCTAATGTATGTGTCATATGGGAAATATGGGTTAGATTCAAAAGCATAATAAGTGTGGTTAGAGTACAAAACACTAAAAACCCACAAGATAAAGATCATATTAGCCCATACTCGATGGAAATTTCAAACAATGCTTCAAAGATTCAATGAAAAGTAATGAAAACACAATACAAAGACAATTAAACCAAATAAAACATGCAAGCCTTCAATCCCATTAGGGGATTATGCTCCAAATGTATTTGGATTGCTTTATTAAGCATAACCCATGATCAAAAAAGCTAGATTGAAGATATGATTCACAAAAGGATGCTCAAATTTCTCAAGATTGCTCAAGAATTCAAGAATTCCTATGCTCATGAAAATTATAAATGAATTTGATGAGGAAATGGCTTGTTTTATAGATTTATAGATATATAATCAATGATCAAGATTGAATCTTAAGATCAACGGTTGAGAGTTTTGGAAGGTTGGTGCCTTCGTCCCCTTGGTTTTTCAACATCACCCTTTGGATTAATGGCATGGCTTAACTACCCCCCATGGATCTTGTATAAATTTGGTGTTTGTATCGAGTGTTAACAAGTTGATCTTTCACACTGTTTAGGAGATGTATGCTATCATCACTAGGAAGGGATCATGCAAACAATGAACGAGGGACAACATGCCCCCCACTAAAAATGTCAAGATACTTGCTATGTTGGTATTTTAAGTAGGAAGAGAGGAAGGGGGATCCTTGAAAATAATGCACACCTCCAAAAGACTAGTTATCCTTGCCCCCCAAACATAGAGATAAAGACAACCACCAAGAACTATCATGTTTCCGCTAAGAGAAATATGGTTGCACCTAAAATTGTACCACCATGAATGGCAATGAGTAAGATAGATAAAGCTACTAATGCCACATAGTGATGAGAAACATGATAGGATGAAACTCAATATCAATTAGAGGAAATAGGTGCATCAACACAAGGAAGAGCACCACAATCCTTAAGATGTTGAATTTTATTACCCAAAGCCTTACATTCATTAGTTGAATGACCATGCACTCAATGATACATGCACAAAATTAACTTTTGTTGTAAAATTTCTTTCGTGTTCTTGGAGGGAGAGCTATCAAGCGGGCTTGGAGAAGCCTCAACAAGGTACCCTCTTGATAAATGGTAGAAGATCTGTCTTTCTTTTGTGACAAAGATATTTCTTGCTTAGTATAAGGTGTCATACATACACAAGACTCTTTATATTGTGACATATTTTACTCTCCCATAAAGGAGGTGTAAAATCTAATGAACCCCAATTATTACTAAGATATGTGTTTGAAGATGTCCTAGGAGTGTTCTACGTGATGAGATTGATATTAAGTAGAGGTTTCTTTAATGCTTTTGTTTCTTTTGAAGGGCAATAACCAAGACCAGGGTCTGTGCAAGATCATGGGGGTCCAAAAAGTGGCAATGTGAAAAAAGGCATTTTTAACACGCCCAAAAATGCAAAATTTCTGCTTTGAATTTTTGCAAGCTTGGGTACAATATTAATTTTTTTTGGTAATACCAAACCAAAATGGATATCCGTTTTGTTTTTCAAAAGGATATTCATTTTGGAAAGCGGGAACCCATTTTTTTGAAACGAATATCCTTTTTGAAGACCTAAAAACCCCTCTTTAGTAAAATGGGCATAACTTTTGCGTTTCTTATCAAAATATTGACTTTTTACAGGAATTGGAAAGGTGATTGAGTGTTCTATGCAATGAAATGGGTGGTGTTTCTATATTGTACACAAAAAATAATTATAGTCATTTGAACTTCATATTTCATTTTTGAAACATCAAATGCTCACTACTTTCACATACAAAGTCTTTTTTTCATGATTTTTATGTAACACTCATCTCAAAATACTTGAAACATTAGAAAAAGTAATGAATACTGAAATATTTATATTTTTTTTAGCAAGGAGATGAACAAATATTCATAAATCATCATATCTCTCTGTCCCTTTCTCTACCTCTCTCTATATCACTATGTCTCCCCTAAGCTCTAGACCTATCCCTCCCTCCTTTCTTCTCTCTTTTTCCCTCTTCATACCTATCTTTCTCACTCTCTCTCCTTGAGCTCTAGACATATCTCTCTACCTCTCTCTCCATCCTTCTCTCTCTCTCTCTCACTTCATCGAGCTCTCTCTCTCAAGTCCCTCCCACTCCCTCTCCCTCTCTCTCTCTCTCCCTCCCTTTGAAGTCCCTCTTCCTCTTAAGTCTCTCTCCATATTAGGTATCTCTCTCAAGTCTCTCCCACTCCCTCTCTCCCTCTTAGGTCTCTCTCTCTCTCTCAATGTCTCACTCACACTCACACTCTCTCCCTATCAAGTCTCTCTCTCTCCCCCACTCTCTCTCCCTCTCTCCCTCCATCTCTCCCTCTCATGTCTCTCTCCCTCTCCCTCCCTCTATCTCCCTCTCTCCCTCTCAAGTCTCTCTTCTTCTCTCTCTCTTCCCTATTCATTTTCATCTCCTCTCTCTATCTTATATCTCTCACTCCTCCATCTCTCTGTGTCTCTGTGTCTCTTACAATTCTCCTCCTCACTCTCTCTCATCTTCCTCTCCTCTCACACAACTTGAGAGAGAGAGAGGAGGACCAGACAAGATGAGTGGGAGAGAGGAGAGAGGGAGAGAGAGACCTGAGAGGAGATGAAGAGAGAGACAGATGTGTGTGAGAGAGAGAATTTAGAGGGAGAGGAGAGCTTACAGAGGAGATGGATACAGAGAGTGTGAGGAGAGAGAGGAGAGAGAGAGGAGAGACCCAAGAGAGAGAGAGAAAGAGAGAGAGAGGAGAGAGAGAGGAGGGAGAGACCTGAGAGACCCAAGAGAGAGAGAGAGAGAGAGAGAGGAGGAGAGAGAGAGAGAGAGAGAGAGAGAGAGAGAGAGAGAGAGAGAGAGAGAGAGAGAGAGAGAGAGAGAGAGAGAGAGGGATGGAGATAGAGGTAGAAAGAAAGGTCTATAGCTCAAGGAGAGAGAGAGTGATAAATATAGGTATAAAGAGGGACAAAGAGAGAAGAAAGGAGGGAGGGATAGGTCCAGAGTTTAAGGGGAGACATAGTGATATATAGAGAGGTAGAGAAAGGGATAGAGAGATATGGCGATTTATGAATATTTGTTCATCTCTTTACTACAAAAAATATAAATATTTCATTATTCATTACTTTTTCTAAATTTTCAAATATTTTGAGATGAGTGTTACAAAAAAAACATGAAAAGGAGACTTTGCATGCAAAAGTAGTGAGCATTTGATGTTTCAAAAATGAAATATGAAGTTAAAATGATTATAATTATTATTTTTGTATACAATGTAGAAACACCACCTATTCCATTGCATAGAGTTGTCAATCACCTTTCCAACGACTATAAAAAGTCAAAATTTTGATAAGAAACACAAAAGTTATGCCCATTTTACTAAAGAGGGGTTTTTAGGTCTTCAAAACGGATATTTGTTTTTTTTTTTCAAAAAGATGGGTTCCCACTTTTCAAAATGAACATCCTTTTGAAAAACAAAATGGATATCCATTTGAAATGGATATCTGTTAAAAATGGATATCCGTTTCAAAATGGATATCTGTTTCAGTTTGGTATTACCAAACCAAAATGGATATTGGCTCGGGATTTGGTTCAGGATTGCCTAACTTGGAAAGTCAACCCAAAAAATGTGTTTTGAAATTTTTTTGAGTTTTCTAAAGTTCACCCTTGTGGCTGACGACTTTTTTTTTATTTGAATTTCATCAAACAAAAGGGGTTTATAGAAAAAATTGTCAGCTTTCCACCAATATAACTTTTTCCATTTTAAATTTAATAAATAATTATTAGCTGATTTTCACCACATTACATCTAAAGTCCCCATTGATAGTTGATTGAAAACTTCTATAACTCAAATCACTTAACATTTTCAATCTGCTAAGATGCACCACATCATGCTTCATCATAGATAAAAGAAACTGAATTTCATAAATTTTGACCAAGTTATGGTGGTCTATCACATGTTTTAATAATTGAAAAAAGTTCTAAATAAAAAAACTACACCACTATTTTCATACATATGGAAAAATTATTAAAAAATCCCAAGACATCTCAAAAGTATACGTGTCGCCTGATTTATATTGAAAATTCAGAAAAAATAAATAAAATTCAAATTTAGGGTGGTCAAACATACATTGTTTTATCTTTTCTTCTATGAAAATTTAGTGTACCATCGCGACAAAATTTCTAAATTTTCAAAACAACATTTTTCCAAAAAAGGACTAGTAGCCTGGAAACTACATTCAATTTTCTACAACTTTTTTTGTTACATATTTTTCAAATTATGTTAACAACTTATTCAAATTTTTATGTCAAGTTGCCTAACTCTGATTTTTTGAATTTTCATTGCCACTTAGAGGCCTAGTTTGGACCCCCATGATCCTGCACTGACCCACCACTAGTTGTTTCCTATGTGTTGGGCTCTATAGGGATATGGATACCTTGTTCTCTAGCACCATATCCTTTTCAATTATAGCCAAGTTGTTTCAAAAGCTCATAATCTCTTCCATAAAGTTTTTCATTTCTTTTGGATTTAATGGATTTTCATGATCACACTCTTCATATGTGGTTGTGTAATTTTTGTTTTCCTCTTATTTGCTAAAAGTTGTGGACTCATGTGCTTTTGATGACTTAGCTTGCGTGGATAGCATGTTTGTTTCTTTCTCTTTTCCTATTTTGTGTGTGATCTTGTATTTTCCCATAAATTTAGGTATAAAATCCAATGAACCCCAAGCATCATCCAATAATTTTGTGATTAATTTCTCTTATGCTTCTTGTATCAGTTCCACTTTGTGTCAATGTTGTAAAAGGATTTTTCATTCA
>VDFB02280359.1:0-17144 GCA_007258455.2 Sequoia sempervirens | reverse complement strand
ACTCTTTTCTCTCTTTTTTCATTTTTCTCTCCTCTTCTCCCTCTCTCACCTCTTAAGAATGTCCCATCCCTTTCTTCCTCTCCCCCTCTCTATCTCCCCCTCCCTCCTTAAACCTCCATCTCACCTCTCTCTTTTCCTGTAGGTCTCTCACCTCTCTTCCCCTCTATCTCCTCTATCCCTAGGTCTCTTAGTCCCTTCACGTCTACCTACATAGTTTTACTTGACCCATGTTGTTGACTACTATTTTAAACACCTAAGTAGGTTCAAAAAATGGAATATAACCAAGGTATTCCTCAAATTCCACACCCTATGCTAGTCAAGAGGATAAACCACTTAGACAATCCTTGAAGTTATTGGACTTGGGTTTACTAGTTAAGATTGAATTTAGTAGTTCATACTTATATATAATTATTCATTAGCATATTTTCATTATTCAATTATGCTTACTAAAATTTTGGCTTACAACTGATTCCTAATACCAAGTAAAAACTATTTAAGTGGTTATCTAGTATTATATAAATATTGTCTTGACAATGTTGATCCTTTTTTTATCGTCATAAATTAAATATCAAATATGTTATTGTGCTATAATAAGTTGGAGCTCATATGAATTAAATAATATTCTAATAATAATTATATGGAGATCCTTGAGGCTATAGAGTTGGTTTAAAAGCTTATGACATCCTATTTCACATAAAGTTTCTAATGATGATATAATAATCTCATTATTAAGAATTTATATTATTTTCCATTCTACCTACTCAAAGCTCTGAAAATCAAGATTACATTAATTTAACGCTTGATAAATCACCCATGATCCTACCAGAAGATTTAAGGTTAGAATGTATTGAAGACTTAATTCTTAGGCCTTATCTTAAATCTCATTTCTATTTAACCAACATTTCCAACTTCAATTTGATTATGGTTTCAATACAAATAGCTAATAGTTTCAACAAGGATCATATCTTTTAATTGAAATATTGAAAAATAGGTTCACCAAAATGAGGTGATTGAATAAATGATGCACCTATATTTCTATTAATTTCATTAGGAAATGAGATCCCAAAGGTAAGATTAACTTTCAACCCTAGGTGATTCAACCTTGTTAGAGATCTTGCAAATTTTCTTATGACAAGACAAGGTAAAATATACTTGAACAACACTATAGGGAGAAAAACTAAAAATAGTAAATTTGAAATCAATTATGCAATGTGAAACTTGAATCATCAATTTAAAGCATAACAAAAATAGAAACATAAAACTTCCATGAGATCTGAGAAGAGTAAGTTGATGTGTACTAGTCACCAATATTTGTTGCTAATTGTCCTCTTGGGACAAATTTGCCATAGGGTGAATGGGTCTTGCTACAGGGATCCAAAATCTAATTTCACAATCCTCTACTCTTGGATTTGTACTATTGATTCCTCCAAATCTCATCGTAAAAAAGTTAGAAATAAATTATGCAAGTAATATTTCATGTCTTGACAACTTTGATGACAACTTTGACAACTTTACAAAATTGAACTTTTGATCAATCTTCAATCCTTCTTCACCTGCAAATATGCACATACAAAAAGAGAGGGAGAATTGTTTGTTTTTAGAGAATGGTGGTTTTCCTTGGTCAAACCCTATTTTGGTAATTAAACCTTGAAATGAAATAAAATATGAATAAAAGGAATGATGAATGAACAATGATATGTTGCAACTCACCAAACCCTTGAATGGAAATCCTTAGAGGACTGAAGTCTAAAAATCTATCCAAGGTCTTGATCTTGCATGAAATGGATTGATTGGATGCTGATCTTGATGCTTGAATGCTTGAAACCTACATCACAATCTTAGTTCCAAAAACATGCATGAACACACATAAACTTTTAAATCATGATAGGATCTTGAATGTTGTTGTAGATGAATGGGAAATCTTCTTTTCATTTCTCTTGACAATAATATTTTTCCATGTGAAAGTTTCCTTTTTTGATAGATGTTTTTGAATTGATAAAATAATTGCATTTATAGGTGATATTCTAATTTCCTGACAATTAAAATTCAAAGCTAACAATTGCAACTTCAATTGGGATCATTAAAACATCACCAAAAACATATTTTAAATTAGGTCCTGGAATCTAAAGGGGATCCATTTTCCTTTGGGCGAATGGGTTCTAGGACCTAAATCTAGGAGACACAATTTTCAAAGTGTTTAATTTGATGTTTGCAATTGTTTAATACTGGTTCCCCTTTCAGAAAATGGGATTAATTAGGCTTTTAAATGCATAATTGGGTCAATTAGAGGCTTAATTAAGTCCAATTTAATTAAGGGACTCAAACATAGTGTGAAAATGTAAAGGTGTAAATTTTTCTACACTAAATTTAGACCCAAATTTAGTGAGAGAATGAGCCCTATGCTCAAACTCACACTAAAGTAGACAAATATACATCAAGAGGGGTCCAAGTGCACAAATGTTGATGGGATAGGATAACAAAGATTAAGGAGGGTGATCAAGCTCCCAAGATTTAAGATCCCATGAAAAATCAACATAAGCACAAAGGGACACTCATGAATGTATGATATGAAGCAACAAGACAAGATACACAAACATACTATGTCAAAATTAATGCAAGGAGGAAAGAAATATGGAATAACAAGTTTTATTATGCCACGTCCATCGAATACACTCATAAGGATGTAAAATCAGTTATGAAACACATCACTCCATAGGCAAGAAAGTTGTGTTATGCTCAGTGACCATGAAAGATAGGCTCACAAGGGTTAGTTCAATCCAATATACACTAGGTGAGGCCCCAAGAAAGTGAGAAACACACACTAGGTCAATATGTACCCACAAAAAGGTGGTTGATGGGAAATTCATGTGAGGTCTACAAGCTCTCATGTATCAACCATACCAAAGTTATACCTCTTGATAACTTTTATAAGGTGCCACAAAAATGGTCACAAGGATAGCAAGCTGTGTTATGCTAGGCACTCATGAAAAATAAGGCTCTGTTGGTATGTGGTGACTGATCATGCTATACTGTATAGCCCATGGTATACTGTACATCCTGGCCCCCTGACCTTGTCGGGGTCCTGGGCCAGGTCGGGCCCCGGGCAGGGGTTCGGGGGTGGCAGCCCCCGAGAAAAATTTTCTTCCTACTTTTTCGCGTGATCACCGAAAAAGGGAAAAATCAATGAAAAAGGAAAAATCCAATTTTGTAGAACCCTAAAATCTAGAAGCTTCTAAGCTTGGTAAAAAGGGGTTCGGATGGGTATTTCAGTATGATGAAAAACGCGATTATTCGCAAGATTGTAATAAGGTTTTTCACTGGATAATAAAAGTATTGGATGGTTGTGGTTTGGTGGATGTAGCCCAGATTGGGTGAACCACATTAAATTCTTTGTTATGATTTATTCTGTGAATGTTTTAGTTTCTCTGTTTTTGTTAATTAAATCTACATTTAATTGTTAGATCTGCCATCTCTAACCCTAACAGGCTCCATTGGCAAACAAGTTATGTTATGCTTGGTAGCCATGACAAAGGTTGTACATGCAATGGGATAGGATAATCAAAGGGGTTTTTCTTAGTTCATGAAAGGTCTCACATCAGGGAACATCATGCTTAATGTCACCAAGAGAGGACTAGTCAAGGGATAAAAGATTCACAACTTAGGTAATGGGGTAGGTGCAAGAAGTTGGGTCCACAAAATGTTCAAAAAGTGGAAGTATTTTTCCTTATTTTAAGAATTTTTCATAGTTGGACTTAAAATTTGAAGCACTTGCACATTGAATCTTAAAAAATTTCAGTAATATGAAATTTAGAATTTTGAGTCTAGTTTTCAAATATGTAATTTATTCTAATGCCCAAATGATACAAAATAATTTTTAATACACATGTATAAAAACCACTTTTTAAAAGTCACTTTTTTAGGACCATACCATGCATGTGTACGAAAACCATAATTTTTTATAATGAAGACTGATGAGGATATTTTTTATAATTTTTTATTTATTAATTTTTAATTGGCCCTAATTTTTGGTTTTTAAAACCCTTGTGTACATACACCATAACTTGACCTAAACTTATCATTTATTCAATTTTATTTTTTTCATTGTGTAAAAAATTGTTTATAGATTGATTCCATTTTTTTTTTAACAAGAAAATTAACAAATTAAAAGTTATTAAAAAAAATATGAAAACATGACATTTCGAGTTTATGGACCTATTTACTCATAAATTAATTAAAAATTAGAAAAATTAATCAAATTATTAAAAAAATTACATATTTGAAAACTAGACATTATCATATATAATGGGTTTTAATTTCATAAAATAATCTTAAAAAAAGCCTCATTAGCTATATTGCCAAAGTTTTTTCTCTTGAAATTGTCATGACCTTGTACTTGCAGGTCTAAGCCTTTAGTGTTGGGTTACCACACCTTTTATGAGCCTAAATCCAAATGAAAAACCTACCTTGTGAGTTTGAAACCTTTTGGAATAAGTACCCACTTCAAAATGGGTACCTATTTAAAAAAATGAATGGGCATTTATTTTAAAGCTGAAAAATGACACTTCCCTTGAATGTGGACCCAACTTCTTACACTTACCCAATGAAATTCATAGCATCACCACTAAGAGGAGTGTCATATGCCAAGAAAGGTTACACTCTTGAAGGACATCAAACCCAATGTCACCACTAAGAAGACACATCATGTGAAGTAAGAAGACCACCCTTAAAATAAAAAGTTCACACTTTCTAGGAGATGTATGATATCATCACTAGGAAGGGATCATGAAAACAATGAATGGGGGACAAATGCCCCCACTTAATGTGTCAACATACTTGCTATGTTTGTATTTTAAGTAGGAAGAGAGGAAAGGGATCCTTGAAAAGAATGCACACCTCCCAAAGATTAGTTATCTTTGCCCCCCAATCATAGAGATATAAACAACCACCAAGAAATATCATGTTGCTTCCAAGAGAAATATGGTTGCACCTAAAATTGTACCACCATGAATGAAAATGAGCAAGACAAATAAAGCTACTAATGCCACATAGTGATGAGAAACATGATAGGATGAAACTTAGTATCAATTAGAGGAAAAGGGTGCATCAACACAAGGAAGAGAACCACAATCCTAAAGATGTTGAATTTTATTACCCAAAGCCTTATATTCGTTAGATGAATGACCATGCACTAGATGATATGCACAAAATGAACTTTTGTTGTAAAATTTATTTCATGTTCTTGGAGAGAGAGATATCAAGCAAGCTTGGAGAAGCCTCGACAAGGTACCCTTTTGATCAATGGTAGAATATGTGTTTTTATTTTGTGACAAAGATATTTCTTGCTTAGTACAAGGTGTCATACATACACAAGACTCTTTAGATTGTGAGATTTTGTACTCTCTTGTTAAGGAGTGTGTAAAATCTAATGAATCCCAATCATTACTAAGATATGTGTTTGAAGAGTTCCTAGGAGTGTTTTGCGTGATCAAGTTGATATTAAGTGAAGGTTTCTTTGATGCTTTTGTTTCTTTCGAAGGAAAATAACCAAGACCACTAGTTGTTTCTTGTGTGTTAGGCTCTATAGGGACATGGATACTTTGTTCTCTATCACCACATAATTTTCCATTATACCCAAGCTATTTCAAAATCTCATAACCTCTTCCATATATTTTTTCCATTTCACTCTTGCCTTTTATGGAAATTTTATATTAATCTATTATTATTATTAATGTAATATACAAGCACCTAGCCTTTTGCTAAAAAAAAAAAAGTTTTTCCATTTCTTTTGGATTTGGTGGTTTTTCATGATCACACTCTTCATATGTGGTTGTGTAATTTTTGTTTTCCTTTTCTTTGCTAAAATTTTTGGACTCATGTACTTTTGGTGACTCAACTTGTGCAGATAGTATGTTCGTTTCTTTCTCTTTTCCTATTTTGTGTGTAATCTTGAATTCTCCCATGAATGTAGGTGTAAAATCCAACAAACCCCAATCATCTTCCAATAATTTTGTGATTGATTTCTCTTCTGCTTCTTGTATAAGTTCCACTTTTGTAGTTGGTGTCAATGTTATAAAAGGATTTGTCATTCCTGTTTCATCTTGCAAACAATTGTGGTATGATTATGAGTCAGCTTTAATTGGGTAGACCTCATTTTGATAAGTGTACTTCACTAGATGATGTAACATTGAAGGCACCACATTCATTGAATGAATCCAAGGTCTACCTAAGAGAAGATTATATGAGAGTTCTTGAGGCATGGCATGAATAGTAGTTTGTAATGTAACCCTACTAGCTTTAACAGGAAATGATATCACACCAAGTGGTTGTTTTCCCATATTATCAAATCCATGGATAGATAAAGAATCTAGTTGAATTTTACTCTTTTCCACTCCAATCTTATCTAAAAGGTTTACACTAAAAACATTAAGCATCAAACCATTATTAATGAGAGTACATCTTATGCCACATTTGATACCCTTATTGTTAATACTATCCCTTATCATCAAAGCATTATTTTGTTTTTGCATTTCCAAAGGGGTTAACTCATATTGATGAAAGGTAATGTCTAACTTGACTGAGTTCATACATTGAATTAGAGCTGCTACATCATTGAGTTGTGCACTAGGATGGATAAAAACTTGTTGTAAATCAATTTGAAGCATGCTATGGTAATTAGGTGAAGCTTGAATAGGGTCCCATAAATAAATCTTTGCATGAGTGTTTTTAAGTTGTTCCACAAGATCATACTCCTTTCCACTATGCAAAGGAAAATGAGGAGCACTACACAAGATAAGTTGATGAAGTGGTAATGAAGTAGGTATGGTTTTTGTTTTCCTATTGGTCCTTGTGTTGTATGTATATGCAATGGTATTATAACTCGGTTGCTGTGAAACATTGTTACTAGTCAGTTGTATTAAAAAATTTAAGATATATCTTGGAGGTTGTGGTTGGTGTTGTGGTGGTTCTATGATAATAAGTGGCTTAGAAGATGACTTTGGAGTTCCAATAATTAAAGGACTTGTAGAAGGTCTAATAATCAAAGGAGATCTAATGTTCAGAACCTCAACAAAAAAAATCCTCATTTTGACGATCTTCTAGCGAGGGGAAGTCTAATGTCACCTTATCATCTTCATCTAAGGAAACCACATTAATACTATTTGAATGACATGTATAAATACTATCATCCTCTTGCACCATGATATATTACCTAGGAGGAGAGTCTTTAGGAGAGGAGAAAATGATATTGGCAAGGCATTCAATGGTTGGATCTTCTAAAATAACTTCATCACAAGTAGGGTAGATATTAGGAGAGGAACAACTAGTATTTTCTTGCTTATCAATGATTGCATCATCTTGTTGAAAAATATATTTCCAAGTGGGAGAAGCATTGGGAGAGGGAGCAACAAGATTCTCATGACTCTCAATGGTTGGATCTTTTAACACCAAGACACCTTCATCAAAATTAGGAGGGGTGTAAGGAGAAGAACAACTAGGATTATCATGATTGTCAACATGTACATCCTCTTGTATCAAATAATTATCACAAGTAGGAGAGATAGGAAAAGTGATATTAGGGGATCATGTGTAAATTGTCTCACCCTTATATCCAACAATGTCTTTGCAAGTAGGAGAGGTAGGGGAAGAGAAACAAGTAGGATTCTCATGACTCTCAATGATGGATTCCTCTAACACCAAAATATCTTCTTCACAAATATGAGAGATATTGGGAGAAGCACAAACTTGATTATCATTATTATCCAAGATTTTATTTGTTGTCAAATTTCCACCACAGCTCAAATTGATAGAGCTGTTTAACTTTGATTCATTTAAAGGTGAAAGTTTCAATTAATTTTTCATTCAAACATTGCATATTTTGAAGTCAAAGTAAATAGTCCAGTTTGAAGTGCAAGGTATTTAAGAGTTTAAGTTTTCCATTCAATGATAATAGTATAAAGGAGATACAAGTATGGTTTATATTCATTTTGGAATGATTCATATACTTACATTTTCATTCTTTGCAAGAGATAAGATATAAATTGTACAAGATTGAAATTGTTACATTTCTTATCAATGAAAGTGAAAAGAGAAGTTAAGTATCCCACACAAGTCATGGGAGTAGCTGAACAATGGATCATGAGGAACATTCTACACTACTGAAGATTTAAGAAAAGAAAGACACACAAGAAAGAACATAATCATCATTCCCTGTTGTCTTCACTTGATTTTTGGAATGGTGCACCATCCTTCATCCCTGAGCTCTTTATTGACCTGTAAGAGATGTAAAAAGTTGTTAGAGCTCCAATTATGAACATTCCTATATGAATCACCAACAATAATGTAGAATGTTGTTGATGATGCATTGAAACAACTGAAGTTGCAAGAACAAGAAGTGTGACAGAAGCCAAGGAGGAAACATCATAATAACATATTGTTTTTATCTAACATTGTTTTCTTCCTGTGCAGGTATAGGACAAGTCATGTAGCAATTCAATTCTTGAAGACATAACAACACGTGGAGTAAAATGGGCTCGCACAAGGGTTGAGACTAGCATGTTGCCCCTTGAATACAAATGGGGCTGAAAGTAAAGAAATACAATCATCATGCTCATATGAGCCAATCATGAAGGAGTGAAACATATTTCAACTGTCAAAACAATTAAGACCATTGGCCACTCATAACAGTCAAATCTAGAAGCAATGAAATGAAGATTATGAGTAAACAAGAGCTCAATTGAATTCAACGCTAAATGAAATGCATCAAAGGAATTTAATGCTTCTAGTTTTGAAATACATTCTTGCTTCCATATATGTTTTGCTCATAATATTGATGTTATTTTGAGCTACCTGGGTGTAGAAAGTATTTCAATTCTTTTAAGATAGTGAACATGCATACATGAGAGATTCACATTCAAAACTGCAAATTGAAAGAGGTTTGAACACCTTTAATAACACCATGGTGAAGTTTACATGTTTCAGTCTTCTGTGCAAGATTGAAGGTTAATGTCATTTACAATTGTTTCATTTGATTATAAAAATGCATAAAGAGTAGCACGAAGACTTTAGTTTCTATCAAGTATGGAGCTACAAGATGCAACCTTTTGCTATAGGGACAATTTCAAGCAAGCAATGCAATAATATACAAAGTGACACTTGAATACATAATCAACTTGCATCTTTAAAGAGGCTTCGAGTTGGAGTAAAGATGTATATTCTAATGAAGCTACAGTAATAACATAAGTGTGAGGTGAAGTCATGTATTTATGCCATGTGAATTAATGCCATGTCAAATCAAGGTTTTCAGGTGAATGAAAACACATTGTGTGTAATGTTCTTTCCATAAATGCAAATACAAGCGAAACAACAAGGGTTCAAACCCTTGAGCAGCTAAATGTTTTCAAAATAGTGACATGAAGATCTACACAGCCGTGGCCTACAATAAAGAAGATGCATAGGAATTTCTAGGTTTTCTTCCATAAAAGAAAACATTTATTATCATTCTTTTTCGCTTTTTGATTTTTTCAACAACAAAGAGGAGAGATGAAGGAACTCGAATGGTGGTTGGCTTACCTTGAAGTCATTATTTCTGTGCTAAAATCCCACCAAACCCGTAGATATCTTCGATGTTTTTCCTTCAAAATCTCAAAAAACTAGTCTCCCATGTCGCCAAAGGCCGAGCATATCATCAACAGAAAATTTAGAAGAAAATGTGTGAGGAAATAACCACAATGGTGGCAGCTTGAAGCTCAAAAATACCTCAAAAATTTCTTTCAAGGTACTCGAAATGGAGATGATAAGATTTATATTTTAGAGGAGAAGTCTTACCATCTATTTTCATAGGGAAATCGTAAGGGAAATGGTGAAGTTCGAGCTCAAAATCAACTCCATAGCCCTCCCATGGCAGTGGCTTGCAGAGCTGCTTCAAAATTCGACCTAGTGAAATGAGGCTAAAAATTTAGGGGTTTTGTTTTGTTATTAGGGTTTCATGTAACCCTAAGTCAACTTAGGGATTTTCATGAATCTTTTAAAATATCATTCCCTAAGTCCATCTCGATGGTGGCCAAAATCCTTATGTTGCTTTGGTCAACCTTTTAGGGTTCAATTGAATATCATTTTCCTAAGTCTTTTAGGTTAGACATTAACTTGCATTTCATAGTTTAAAATACCTTAGGGTATTTTATTTAATAAATGTCTAAGCCTTAGGTAAAATAAAATCCTTTGGTCTAAGATTATTATCAATTTTATTGATTTTATAGAAATCAATGATAAATATTTATCCTATATTTTATGATTTTTTAAAGAAAAATCATTTGTAATAGGCATCAATATAATCATTTTTTGCAAAGATTTCCTAGAAATCTTGAATTGAAAAAAATCATAAGATAGGCCTATATTTGTAATTTTAAACTACAAATATTGTAAAAGTAGAGATAAAAGCAATGTTTTTATAAATTGCTTTGATATTTTGCTATTTTTAGTAGTTTAATGAAAGTAAGGAAAGGTGGCCAATATCTTGGTTTTGATTTTTCTTGGGTGAGATCCAAGAGGTGGCAACAAACTGGGTTTATTTTTTTCAGTTTTAAATTGGATTGAGCCTAATTTTGTGGCCTTATTGGATGGACATCTTAGAGGGGGAAAGTTTCTACTTTTCTTATGTAGTTTGATGTAGTTTTGGAGGCTTTTTCCTCAACTTTTCTCTTGAGCTTGGAAATGGATTGGTATGGCTTTTTGGAGAGCATTTCACTTAGTTTTTTATATTCTCATGGTGGGGAATCTTATGATACATATATTGGGAAAAACTTAGTTTTTCTCTATGTTTAGATTGTTGCTTCTTCCTCTCTTGTTGATGCAGAGAGTTTTGCAAGCTTAATATTTGTACTCAGACTTTGGCATATGCCTTTAGTTTAATAAAACAACATTCCTATCTCCAATTTTTGTCTATTTTTGCAATCTTAGTATGATGTTTCCATTGTGACTCTATTTACATATCCTTTTTTATTTCCTATTATTTCAAATTATTGGTGCAGAGAGTTCATATGACATAGGTTGTACATTGTGTTTGATTCCAAATCTTCATGCAAATCAATTATGTGCTATATGTTCATGAGAGATTGTGAAGTTATTGTTTTTTTCTGAGGACTATTTGTGGGTAGAATATCAAGGTCAGCAATAAGTTATGGTGAATCATCTTAGGTTAGATTTTTTAAATTCTATTTTATCTTTCTCCCCTTTACTTTAGAAAATCATTTAGAGTAGGAAATTTCATTCAGAAAACCAACTCACTTTGGAGATTCACTCTCAACATAGATCACCCACAATCTGAGAGTGTTTCCATGTGTCAACGGATAGCTAAGTATTCTATATATAAGCTTAGCATAGGGTGCATATCTGATTGATAATAGTTTTTGGCATGCCCGGTGGGACTCTGAAAGTTGATTTCAAAGAAAGTTTCAATTTCTAAATTTTTGTTTGGTGTACGTAGTAGTTTTTATTCAACCTTTTGGAGGTTTTTTACATATACCTGGTGACTCCATTTTTTATTTTACATGCCGATTTAGAAAAGCCTGTGCATTAGAATAATTCAAATGAGATCAAGTTCTACCCTGTTTGAGTATCTGCAGTTGTCCTCACCATGAAGGAGAGGCAAAGCAACAAAGAGATTATTTGAAACACTTGGGAGGTCAAAATCCATGCCTCCAGTTTTCAATCCTATAGTTCTAGTGCTAGGAAATCCTGTTCTTGTAGCACAAGTGCCGCCAATGGAAAGACAACATGCATTTGCACCTTTTAATAGGGGAAACCTATTAAATATTGCACATTATGATGATATTCCAATTACAACTTTCAAGAGTCTACCATACTTTACTGGAGAAGATTAGACCACTCCCATTGAACATATTAGAGGTGTCCACGTTGTGCTCAGTTCACAATATCACTCAGGAGAATGTAGCACTAAGGCTCTTGGCTGCATCACTGAAGGGGAAAGGTTTGCAATGGTTCAGAGGCCTTGCAGAAAACTCAATTACAACATGGGATGCATTAGGTGAGGGCTTCTATCGGTAGTTTGTTGACAAATCAGATCATTTGTCATTGTTGGAGTAGCTGAGCATGATAAAGAGAGCCCCTCATGAGCACATGGAAAATTTTAACTACCGATTCCAAAGGCCGTGGGATTGGATTCCAACAAAAATAAAATCTACACCCCAACATGCCTTTTTGTTTTTCCTAAAAGCCTTAAATAGTGAAATATCGGTCATGATCTAATCTATGGGTGGGTTTACGCTTCCTAACACTTTTGATATTGCTATTAATGCAGAAAATTTCCTCATTCAAGCAAGGAAAATAGCTCCCAGGCCTCCTATGCCCTTATTTCCTAAAATATGGTTGCCTACGCCCATATCTTTACCTCCTTTAGCTATTGTCCCACTTGTCCCAACAATAGGTTATCAGGTCGGAGCTCAAGAAATTGATGTTTCAGCCCAATCCTAGGAACTCCAGGAGACCAAGAGTATATTGAAGACTGTTGAGAATGAATTAGTAAACATCGACAAACAATTTGTTCAAGAAAATAAGCCTTATTAGGCCCCGTACCAACATAATAGGCCAACCTTTCAAAATGACTATCAGGGCCAAAGAAGGAGTTTCAATCCTAGACCTTTCTAGCCTTATAACCCGAATGTTGTTAGTTTGTCAAAATAACTTGTACAACAAAATAACATTGCCCAGGATTGAGACTAGAGTTATCTATGCAATCAACCTCATAACTAGTCAACATGCATGAATGATATGAGAAATCAGGCCTTAATGGTCCAAAATAGTTATGCTGGTTCAGAGAGTGTTCCAAGTTAGAGTCAAGAGCAACAAGATAATTTTGAAGTTGCCTTGCCAAACTAGTAGAGTTCTAAGTTTTGTGGCATGAATGGTCAAGATCAACAAAATTATCCTATTTCATCCAATACCAGATCAAAAAAGAGAGCTATGGATTTGGGGCAACAAGCTGGAAACATATAACAACAATCTACTAAGGACAAACTGCCTATTTCTTCATTCCGTGTTGCTTCTACAACACAACCTAAAGTGTAGATTCTGCAAAGAGGACAAGAAGTACCTAGGAAGGATCAGTCTAAGACGCAATTGCAGCCTTTGCAGAAAGGAAATGATGTTGTTGTTACTAAAGGTCAGCAAAAGGTAAGCCCTATTTCCTTCAATGTTGTTGAACATCTTAAGAAGGCCACTATCAGCATGTCAATTTTGGATGCATTGCATATTCCGGGTCAAAAGAGCTTGTTGTAGGATGCCTTGGTTGAACTTTCTATTTCTGACGATGCTAATCAAGGGAATGCTAAAGTTGTTCTTGCAAATAGCCTAGAGGTTAAGAATGAATAGAAAACTCAAGAGGTAAAGCCTCCTCCATTTTACTTGAGTTTGATTATTAGCAATAAAATAGTACATAACTGTATGATTGATTTTGGTGTGAGTAGCTTAGTTATACCTAAGAGCTTAGCTGATAAACTGGGCTTGTTTATTAGCCTAATTCCTCTAAAGGCGTAGTTCAGTTGGATGGGTCTGTTGTTAAAACTACTGGGGTGATTAAGAATTTGGTCCTTACTTTGCATGCATCTTTGAATTTTGCAATTCCTCAAGATATACATGTTATTGACCTACCACCCCATTTTTCCATTTACCTCTCAAAAGATTTTATAGCCAAATTGGGTGGGTTCTTATCTTCTGATTGGTCTCATCTATTTTTTAGAACAAGATATGGTACAAAAGTAACCATAAAGTCTGAGCCCCTAGCCAAAGACCATATTGAGCCATATGTCCTAAATCCTATAAATGCTAACCTCTATGTCACCCATGGACTAGAGAATCAATCCATGACCTTGGACCACAACACCCCTGTTGAAAATATGAGTCTAGATGAGTGGGAAGTCAAAGATCATGAAGTTGATCCTTTCCAACACATCGATGAGATAGGATTAGGTGTTTATATGATACGTGAACCTGATGTTATTATCCCAAATCTGATTAAAGAGGAGGAGCAACCTACAGAGAAAGGAAATCAACTGTGGAAATTGTATTTTGATGGTGAGAAGAGAAAAATGGGAGCTAGTGGTGGAGCCATGTTAGTTTCACCAGAAGGAGATAAGTATTATTTTTCCCTGAGATTTGTGTTCAGCTGTACAAACAATACGATTGAGTATGAAGCTCTTATCCATGACCTTGAATGGCCCAGGAAAAGGGGTATTAAGTGCATTCAAATTTATGGTGACTCATAATTAATTGTAAATCAAGTTAGGAGCTTGAATTTCACTAAAAAAGATTTACTTAAAAGGTATATGCATCGAGTTTGGGATTTGATCGAAGATTTTGATGTAAATTTGCTTTCTATTCCTCGAAGCTAAAACAAACAGGCAGACAAACTTGCTACCCTGGGATCACAATTTGATATTTTGAATGAGATACATAATGTAGAGGTGCAACAATATGTTAAAATTGTTGTTAGACTATCTATACCTAAAAATAATGTGAGTTGGAAGGTTTTTGATAGCGATGAGCAGATTGTGAGTTTTCTTATTGCAGAGGCTAAGTTTGTAGATGATAATCAACAAAAGTGGCAGCAATAGTATGACAGGCAGGTTGTGCAGCCGAAATCAAATAAACTACCCAAAAGATTGGTGACCTTAGAGTCTATTTTAAACTTAGATGATCAGGTATGAAAATATAAGTGAAGCATGATTGTCAAGGAGGAACACTATGAGGTGATCGAGATTTTCAAGGGTAAGATGCTCAAGATGGGAAAGGTATGTACTAAGGAAGAGCATAATGCTTTCATTTCATTATGTTAGGAGTTTAGTGATGTTTTTGATTGGGAATACAAAGACTTGAAAGGTTTTAATCTAGAGTTGGCTCACCATACTATTGAATTAAAGCCTGATGCAAAGCTAGTAAGGAAAAAATAGAGGCCCCTTAATCCCAAGTTAGAGCACTTGATGAAGGCTGAGCTAAATAAGTTAGTTGAGAGTGGCATTATTTTTCCTATTAAGCACACGTCTTGGGTATCTAATTTAGTTCCAATTAGAAAGAAGAAAGGGGAAATATATTGTGTTTTGATTTTTGGGATTTAAATAAGGCTTCCCCTAAAGATCGTTATCCACTCCCTTCCATGGAACAAATTTTGCAAGTGGTTTCAGGTTCTAATAGGTTTTCTTTGTTGGATGGGTACTCAGGTTACAATCAGATTCTGGTAAAGGAAGAGGACCAATTCAAGATAGCATTCACAATGAAATGGGGCACCATGGCCTACAAGAAGATACCTTTCAGCTTATCCAATGCTGGAGCAACATTTCAGCAGGCGATGGACATTGCTTTCCATGACCTCATGAATAATTTTTTCTAGTTTACTTAGATGATATTACAATTTTTTCAAGGAATTCTAATGAACACTTTGATCATCTGAGATGGATTTTTCAAAGGTGTATAGATTTTGAAGTTTCTCTCAATCCGAAGAAGAGTATTTTTTCTGTCCACGAGGGAAGGCTCCTCGGAAATATAGTTTCAAAGAAAGGTATTTCTATAGACCTTAAGAGACTCTCTGCTATTCTTGAGTTGTTGCTTCTTGTCCACAAGAAAGGCTTACAGAGCTTTCTTGGAAGAATTAATTTCATAAGGAGATTCATACCCAATATTGTAGCTTTGTTACAACCTTTCACTACCATGCTTAAAAATAATATGCCTTTCAGTTGGACCAGAGAAGGTAAGAGGATCTTTGAGCATATAAAGTAAGTCCTTGTAGCTACCCCTACCCTCATTAATCCAAATTGTGACAAAGATTTCATTCTTTATGCTTTTGGAGGAGTTGATATTGTTTCGGCTATGTTATGCTAGCAAAATGATGAAGATTTGGAGCAACCTGTGGCGTTCTTCAACCAGGTATTGCACGATTACGAGGTCAAGTATTCTTTCATTGAGAAACATGTTTTTGTTGTTGTAAGAAGCCTCAAAAAGTTCAGGCATATGTTATCCAATAACATAATTCAGTTACTAGTTGCTCATTCGACTGTCAAGGATTTCTTACTTAATCGAGATATCAATGATAAATGTGTTGGCTGGATAACCAAAGTTATGGAGTTTGATGTTGACATTAAAGTAACTAATATTGTTAGGGGCAGGGGTTTGTGTGAATAGATTACAGAAAATACAAAGGACAACAACTTAAAAGAAGCTAAAGATGTTGATACAGTATTAAATAATGATGATACAACTGTTGTTTTAGTTCTTGTTGCTACTTGGGTGCAACAAATGATACACTATTTGTAGACTGGTAAGTTTCTTGTAGGCTTGGACAGAGTGAAAAGAAGGTACTACATATTACAAGCTATTCCTTATGTTATTATTGATGGTACCCTTTATAGGAGAGACTTTTAATGTGTTTTATTAAGATGTGTTGAGCCTGGTCAATCTGACAAGTTGTTAAGAAAATTTCATGATGGGTTGTTAGGATGCCACTTTGTAGAAAGAACAATAGCCTTGAAGATCATGTAGACTGGTTAATATTGGCCGAACTTATTTAAGGATGCAATTACTTGGGTCTGAAGATGTGAGAAGTGTGCTTTGTTTTCTAGAAAATAGAGGCTTGCAACCATGCCTCTACACCCTATTCAGGTGGAGCAACCATTTTCCAAGTGGAGTTTAGATTTTATTGGACCCATCAACCTACCTTCAAGAATGCATCATAAGTGGACTCTTACTGCAATAGACTACTTCACTAAGTGGACTGAAATTGTTGCTTTAAAAGAAGCAAATGAGGTTGTTGTGCTTAATTTTTATCAGGACTTAGTGTCGAGATTTGGTACCCCAAATTCGATAATCTCTGACAATGGTTTAGCCTTCATTCGTTTGAGGATTTCTAACTGGTCAGTTACGAATAATATTTTTCTGAACACATCTTCTGACTATTACCCACATGGTAATGGATAGGAAAAATCTACAAACAAGAATTTGATCAAGATAATTAAGAAAACTGTAGAGGACAACCAATGGACATGGCATGAAAAGCTAAAGTTAGCCCTTTGGGATGACAGGGTGACTCTTAAAAGAGCTACTAATCGTTCTCTCAATGTCCTTACCTATGGAAAAGAAGCTAA
>VDFB02280358.1:0-97817 GCA_007258455.2 Sequoia sempervirens | reverse complement strand
AAAACAATGTGAAAATCTATATTTAACTCCTCTAACATCCAGCAAAATTTCATTATAACCATAGAGTAAAATTATTTAGGGAAGATCAATCTAGACCAAATTATCGGATGTCATGTACACTAAAATACCTATTCTAACACTTAGCTAATTCTCCACTTCATCTGTCTACACTAGATCAAACCCTCTTACAACTCTCCATTAGATTAATAGTTTTATGCATGCTCATGCTTCACCAATTGGTTTTCACATCAATCTTCATACCAAATCACAATGTTGACTTTATCAATCTATTCTCTCAAGTTCCTAATACATTGAATCAAAAGAAAGATACCTGAACATAGAACATTAAACCACAACACCATAACACAAGGATTTTTATGTGGAAACCCAATTAGGGGAAAAACCATGGTGGAGGTCACTCCACAAGATTATACCCTATTCAAAGTATAATGAAAATGAAATATGGGGAATGCACTTGCATTCATGCACACTACCTAAAGCTCACTACTCAAAATTAGGAAGGCTCACCACGTTACAAAAGATTTGGATTAAAACAAAAGGTTGAATTGAGAGAATAGCATCTACAAATTCCTTATTATAGTTCTAGTTAGGCTCATAGATTAGATTCTAGACCTTATGTCTGATTCTGCACTTTTCTCTAGTCTACCTTAATTTGCTTCACAAAATCCTCTTCTAAAAAAATAAAAAAACTACTCAATTGATCTTTTGATATTCGTACACACATTACAAAATGAATTAACCGATTTCATATAAATATCTACTACCAAGAATTCAGTCATTGCATGCTAGCTTAAATAAAATAGAAAATATCTTCCAACTATTGGCTCAAATCATGAATAAATTTTAATGCACATCCACCAAAGCTAGCCATAGCATAGATATGACCTTCCTAGAGATCCACAACCAAAAATAATAAGATGACTTGATTCAAAGTACTTGATAGATTCAACTTCAGTCGAATACCCTATTGTTCACTTTGTCTTCTAGTATAGTTAGATACTGCAATGCAGACAAGATCAATCACTTCAATTGCCATAAATGACAAAACTATAAGCCATATTCCAACAATCTCCCCCTTTGGTATTGATGACAACACTTTGTGAAAACTGAATAAGTTTTGGAACCTTCAAAACTTCAAAAAGCCATAGCTAAAAAAACTCAACAAAACTCCCTCTAAGTTTGATAAGGCATTTTTCACTGCTCTCTCCCCCCCTTGACATCAATGAAAAAAATATGAAAAAATATTTTCTTTCTCCCCCTATGAAGTGTGACCAAAAACTTACTTATGTAAAAATTGATTTAAAATTTTGAAGAAATACAACCACTATTTGAAGACTGTCTTGTACTTTTCCTTCATCTCTAGAAGAAACTTATTCCATGCTTCCACTACAATTCTAGTGATTATGATCATGCTGTTGTTTTCAAATGTCTGGTTGATAATCTTGATGAGAGATTCTGGAATGGTGAGGGCATATTCCAATACTTCTCCCTTCTTTAGTATCTCAATCAATTTTTCTAGCCTATATTTTGTTATGTCCTTTACTTTCCTAAAGTTGTGAACAATCCTATTCCTGGTGTTCTGAACATTTGTATACTTTGTCTGCAATTCCTAAATCCTTTTCCTTATTGCACCATCATGATGCTGATACATGTTAAAATCCTAGCCAATACTGTTTAGCTCCATCTAAATTTGTTCCATCTTTTCTCTATACTTGTTGATTGCATGAGGCCATCTAAGATAGTAGTTATAAATGTTGTTTATTTTTCTTATGCATTGCCTTAGTTCATTTATGTGCTTTTCTAGCTTAGTGAGTGATAATTTGTACTGCTTCTTTAGGTGTAGGATCACTTCTTCTTCTTCCTTATTCTAAAACTCATAGTCCATGATTCCCTTGATACATTCAATCATATCTTCTCGCAACTTATTCTACAAACTCTCCAATTTTATATGATTGTGCACAAGATGAGCACTTAGTATGCTTAAGATCATGTCTTGCTCATATGAAGGTCTGATAGACCACATGCTCATAATTTTCTACATTGCATTTTCCTCATGGATAATTTGTAATAGCTCTTCTTTAGATAGAGCACCTTATTTTTCACTTCCTTCTACCATTACATTTCCTTGTTATGGGTCATTTGTTTCTAGTTCCTTTCTAAGGATGTCCTTAGTTCCCTTAACTACATTTGATCACAATTGGCTAAATTGTTAGAGTATATGTAAATCTGCTTGCAAAATGGTTCACTCTCTTCCCATACTACATTGTTATTCAGGGGTGAGCAATTTAGAAAATAAATCACAAGGCATATAACCAAAGTACCAAACCTAAAAGGGTAACCTATCTCCTTTGTCAATTGCATGTTCTCCAATAGTTGATCTTTTAGTAATCCACAAAGATCAAAATCCTGATCTTCCATTTTTGTTTTGTGTGAAATGTAAATAACACTTGCTGAACACCTTCTTTGTTTCTAAAAAATATTTTGTAGGAAATTATTCCATGCGTAATGTACCTTGTCACTAAATATTTGATTGTAGATATTATCAATGCCCTTTGATCTCCAATTACTCTTGTTAGGGTTTCAACCTCTTTGTTTTGAATTGACTTCTTTCTCGACACATCCCAAACTTTTCATAACCTAGTTACAACTGCAATCACTTCTTTCAAGATATGATAGGGCTTATCTAGAGGGGAATGTGTAGGATCATCATGGAAAAAATAGGCCCTTAAGTGGCAAAAAATTTCAGAAAAATCAGTTTTAGGCAACTTGACATAAAAATTTGAATAAGTTATCTATATTTTTTCAAAAATATGTAAGAATGGAATCTATAGAAAATTGAATGTAGTTTCTAAACTACTAGGTTTATTTAAAAATAAATAAAATCTATTTGGTGAAAATTTGAAATTTCAATGTAGTAGAACTTAAATTTTAGGGAAAAAATAAGAAGTAGGTGTCTGTCTAACAACCATAACCATAATAAAATGATAATATTTTTTTATAAGACTTTATATATAAGTAGAGGACTCATGTTCAGATGTGATGCATATTTTTTTGTAATTTTTGTCCAAGTAAATAATTAATTTTGAATTTTTTGTTACAACTTTTAAAAAATATAAAAACTCATATGTATGACCACCTTAACTTTGTCAAAACTTCATGAAATTTTTTTTTTATTTTTTTAATCCTATATTATGTGAAGCATAGAATGTGACGCATGTTTCGGATTAAAAAAATGTGATACTGTTTGAAAGTTATAGATTTTTTTCAATCAGCCAATCGATCAAGACTTTAGTCATAATTCTAATAGAAAATAAATAATAATTATTTATTAAATTCAAATTAAAGAATAATTTATATTGGTGGAAAGATGAGAATTGCCTCTAAAAACCCTTTTCATTTCATCAATTTTGGGTAAAAATAAAGTCATCAAACACATACCCTACAAATACCCATAATATTGACACTTTTTGGCCCATCATGATCCTACACATACCTAGAGTCAAAATATCATCATTCAATGTATTTAGAATAAAGTCAATAATTTATGTGTTTCTGAAATAGGGAAATTCACTCCAAATATCCAATCTTTTGTGTTTTGCATTGTTCATTGTTCAACCATTTCAATTCATCATGCAACAACAAGTTTCTTTCAGCTCTAGTCTTCTCACTCCTATATTCATCTAGTTTTACCATTCCTTTGATTTGTTCCATTTTCACTTCTATACACATCAAAATAATTTCTTCAACAACACATCAAATTAAAATTTCTCAATATAATAGAAGTACCTAGTGGATTAGGGTTTCGTCACCGAATTCTCTTCACATTTTCAAAATTCAGATGTAGAGTGATGTCATTTTTCTCTTTGAACACACAATGATAAATGAGGGTTTTAAGTTTCTTTTTATATTTTACACACCTGAATTTTGTTGTAATAAATTATTTTTCTCTAGCTTATCTAGATACCCTATTTCTTAGTCATTAGACAAAAACTTCTATGGATCTTCAACTCAGCATAATATCCTTTCCAATTATTCCAACGAAATTTGTAGATCATCAGTGTAGCCACAACACTCATTCACATTTTGTGTCAATTATCAATAGGGGGTTTGAATGATTTTCTTGACAGCTCCCCCTAGGCCAAATGCCTCAAACTAATTCTCAGAGGAATTACCAAAAGTAGGTTCTAGTGCTAGCTCATTTCCTATAATAGAGGAACTCTTCTTCACCCATGTTTTCTTCATCTGATTTCTTATTTCATCCACAATTACTTTCCATTTTCCTTTATCATCTTTCTGCATATTTCTACATTTGTATACCAGAATTCTTCTATCCATATTCTTATTTATGCAGAATTTGGAAATGTGACCATATTTGTTACAATTTAAACACACAACATTTCTTTGTTCAAACCAATCATTCCATTAATTTCTTCTCGATCTGCACTGGTTAGCAATATGCCCAAATCTTCCATAGGTATAACATATAACACTCCATCTATTGACAAAATTGCTTGACACATTTTTACATTCAATTGACTTGTGACCAAACTTATTACAATTGAACCACTGACCAGAAAATGATGAATCACTTGATTTCATTTTACTTCTACATTGAGCAGCCATATGACCAAATTTATTGGATGCAAAAAAATATCCATTAAACTTTTGAGCATAAGGTTGTCTTACCGGAAGCCTTTTTTCTTTGTTTATCATATTTTCTTGCCTAAAATTCCTTTGTCCAAATCTGAAACTTTCTCCTTTTTCATATCCAATACCTTGCTTATCATTTGCATTCTTCTATCCTTAAGTAAGCTCATCAAGCTTAATAGAGCTAATCATGAACTTCTCCTTATATTCACTCATAGTAAGTTCATTTCTGAGAATAATAATCTATTTTTCAAGCTCTTCTTCATTGTTTCTAGATTGTTGCAGTTCAATCTCTAACTAAATGAATTCTCCATTAATTCTACTACATTCAGGTATGTGTAGGATCATCATGGAAAAAATAGGCCCTTAAGTGGCAAAAAATTCAGAAAAAAATAGTGTTAGGAAACTTGACGTAAAAATTTGAATAAGTTATCTATATTATTTCAAAAATATGTAAGAATAGAAGTTGTACAAAATTGAATATAGTTTCTAAACTACTAGGTTTATTTAAAAATAAATAAAATCTATATGGTGAAAAATTGAAATTTCAATGCAGTAGTACTTAAATTGCAGGGAAAAAATAAGTAGGTGTCTATTTGACCACCTTAACCATAATAAAATGATAAAAAAAAAAATTATAAGATTTTATATATAAGTAGAGGACTTATGTTCGGATGTGATGCATATTTTTTGTAATTTTTTTCCAAGTAAATAATTAATTATGAATTTTTTATTACAACTTTTAAAAAATATAAAAACTCGTATGTCTGACCACCTTAACTTGGTCAAAACTTCATGAAATTTATTTTTTCTTTTTTTAATCCTATAGTATGTGAAGCATAGAATGTGATGCATGTTTTGGATTCAAAAAATGTGATACCGTTTGAAAGTTATAGATTTTTTCAGTCAACCTATTGACCAAGAATTTAATCGCAATTCTAATAGAAGATGAATAATATTTATTAAATTCAAATTAAAGCATAATTTATATTGGTGGAAAGCTGAGAATCTCCTCTAAAAACCCTTTTCATTTCATTAATTTTGGGTAAAATAAAAGTCATCAGCCACATACCCTACAAATACCCATAATATTAGCACTTTTTGGCCCATAATGATCCTGCACATACCCATTCATCAGATCTTTCTTTTAGGAAATTGGAAAGATTTTCCTCATTCTTCTTTCTTTCTTCAATGTCCTTACTCATCTTCATCAACATAGATTCCATCTCATGCTTTAGGGTAGCATTGTCTTTAGCAAGGTTTTCACATTCTCCAGTTATCTCCTTCAAGGTCTAATTTAAGTGGACATCTTACATGCTTTTGCTCTCTTTCTACTTAATTTGATCACATATATCCTTTCTCTTTTCTTTAGATTTAATAATTTTATCCTTCAACTTTTGAATGAATTTCTCAGCATCCTTCAAATTTGCTTTCAATTCTCAAATTTTTTCTTTGGACTTCAGTCAAGGTCATCAAGTGCCGCCAAAAGCTACTACTGAAGACTACCAGAGTCCATAACATTCCAAGATCCACCTCAAGCTATTAAACTTCTTCTGAGGAACTTAGCTCTGATACCAATTGTTGGACTCAAGCAACATTGAGAGGGGGGTGAATCCCTATTGTGCAATTTTTAACTTTATTAATCTATTCTCTCAAGTGCCTAAGACATTCATTGAAAAGAAAGATACATGAGCATAGAACAATAAACCACAACACCATAACACAAGGATTGTTATGTGGAAACCCAATTAGGGGAAAAACCATGGTGGAGGTTAGTCCACAAGAATATACCCTATTAAAAGTATAATGAAAATGAAATATGGGGAATGCACTTGCATTCAGGCACACGACATAGAGCTCACTGCTCAAAATTAGGAAGGATCACTACCTTACAAAATATTTGGATTACACAAAAAGGTTGAACTAAGAGAATAGAATCTACAAATGCCTGATTACAGTTCCTGTTAGGCTCATAGTTCATATTCTGGACCTTCTATTTGATTCTACACTTTGCTCTTCTTTTCCTTGATTTGCTTCCCAGAATTTGCTTCTACACAAATGAAAATCGCTCAACTTCTCTTTTGATATTCACATAAACATCAATACAAATCAAACTCTCATACACACATTAGAAAATGAATTAACCAATCTCATATAAATATCTGCTACCAAGAATCTAGTTGCTACATGTCAGCTTCAATAAAATAGAAAATATCTTCTAACTGCCGACTCAAATAATGAATAACTTTTAATGCACATCCACCAAAGTTAGCCATAGCATAGATAAGACCCAAAAAAAATATCCAACACAAAAATACTTTAAATAATTTTTCCTTAAGCATCTGCAACACCCAACATTCACTTAGTTGACCTTCAAACATTATTGAACAAAAAAATGAATAACCAAATCTCTTAACATGTACATCACTTGATGCCACAATGTGAAACTTGAGAATAACGTATTTCATATACCTAATAACCTTCCCTAAGATCCAAAACCAAAACTAATAAGATGGTGATGCAAACTACTTGACAGATTCAACTTTAGTTGAATACCCTATTCTTCATTCTACCATCTAGTATAGTCAAATACTACAATATGGACTACATCAATGACTTTAGTTGCTATCAATGACAACACTAGAACCCATATGCCAACAATGTCAACACTATATCTATATACTATACAACTCATGCTTATATTTATGCTGATGTTGCCAATAGACATATCAATGAAAAATTCTTTAATCTTTCAACAATATCCACCTTTTTTATTGATGGAAACATGGCAAAATTTCTCTTTGAAACTATTCTCTCCCTTTGACATCAAGGGAAACAGGTGCATACATATGTTCTATTATTTTCTCTCCCTTTGACACATATCTTCTCCCCCTTCCATAACTTACATGATTTTGCATTTATTAGATTAAAAAAATACTCACATACTCATGTGCTCCCTTTGATTGATATATACATATATACAAGAGAGCAATAAACTGAAAAACTTGACTAACTCCCCATAAGAGTGCTATCCAACAAATTGGATCAAAATTTGCAATGGAAAACTCTCTTAACATCTACATATAAACAATTAAATCTAACCATGAAATTTGAAATGCATAATAGGAAAATAAATACACCATTAATTAGAAGCAAATATGTTTTAATTAGTTATAAGTCATTTTTTCCCACCATGTAATGGCCTTAATTGGTGGGGGTAACTCCTCATTCTAGTACTTTAATAATAATTTAAATTAAATTAATATTTGTAGGAAAACAAAGAAAGAAAAATAAAACTATAAATAAGAGGGGATAAAAAGGAAATGTCAACAAGTATTCAAAAAGACACATCCATATGAAAGGAATAAGGTTATAATTGTCAATATCAAGTATATAAATTATTTATTAGAATCATATTATTGCCGTTTAGATTAGAAAAATATATATATAAAAGATTTTACCTATCAATATTCTGTTTACTTTTATTATTAAGCTATGTTTTTCCTCATCTGTGGAACATAAATATTCCACAATAACATTCTAGTGGAGTTTGAACCTTGATTAAAAAATATCACCACAACTTAACCATTACACTACATGAATGTTAAGTTGAATTAATAATGTTGAATAACCTTGTTCTATGTTTCTTGTGATTATAGAAAAAAGCTTGATGTTATACGAGTTATGTTTGTTTAACATTATTTCTAAATTTTACTCTCCTATTTTTTAGCTTTGTAGAAGATTGTAAGGTTTTAAATTTTGTTAAAAAAATTGAATGCTATGTCTCTCTTTTTACTATCTAATTTTCTATTTTAAATACAAATTGTTAATTGAAAAATTAATTGAATTTAATTTATGTTTTATTTATTTTATATTACAATTATATATTTTACTTATTTTTATAAATTTAAACCATAATCATAATTTATATATATAATAATACAATAGTTTTATAAACAAATTAAATTAAAATTTCAAATAGTAAATAAATATATTATAAATACGCATAAAAATAAATGTCAAACAATAATTTTACAAAGATAAATTTATAGAAACCAATATACATAGATATTTATACATCTAATATATCATCAATGTTATACATGATTTTAATCTAATCAAAACATTATACATGATTTTTCTCATATTATAATGCTAACTAAATTTACTAATTATCATATAGGTTGTACGTCACTTTCCTCTATGCATTAGTTTCTTCTATTCTAGAGAAAGTTATGATTATAAGATGTAAGGAATTCAACAGTTCATTTATAATAATTGTTTTTAAAATAATTAATTAAAATTTTCATTTTCAATATACATAATGAGTAGATTTAACATAAAAATAAGATGTCATTAACATTTTTTAGTTGATATGTAATTAAAGGTTGAATCAATCCTTAAATATTAATTATATTGTTGAGAATATATTTTGTGGAAGTTATATATATAATAAAATAAAATTACAAAATCCATATCTATTCAAGTTTAGAGATATGATATAATATTTGTAATCTCTTTCGATATATTTTCTAAGCATTCTAATGCATATTGCTTTAAGTTTAAAATATACTTTTGTTTTTAAAACTTATAACTATTATGCCAAATAGTTATTTTATTCCATCTTTTCATTTTAGAATTACTTCTTATGTGATATAGATTTTTTATTTTTTTATTAAATTAAGCAGGGAAGTGCCTTGAACTTGTAGTATAATAGAAACAACAAAGCATAATGAAATAAATTGAAAGAAAAACTAGATATCAAATCCGACAACTTCATCCCCAAGAGCTTGACATATAAAATGGAGTCCATCTTAGGAAGACATTTCTTCCTCCATTATACAACTATCCAAGATGAGTCATCAACCAAATCTATATCCTAAGAGTGTTTAACTAATGGAAAAAAATGGGAGAGAGGTCCCCTAAGAGTGTCTAAATAATGGAACAAAACTAATAGAAGAACAAGGTGGAGAAGAAGAACACCCTTTTCTAGAACCAAAGCATCAAGAACAACAAGAGAAACATAATTTTTAGTATCGAGATTATTAGTTATTAGAGTAGGAGCAAACATGAAAGGAAAGTGAAGCTCCAAATAATAACAACAATATAATCTTCAATGTATATACTAAGATGGTCTAAAAGAGAATTCTTCCACCAAGCGGAAGAAGGCACCTTACAAGAACCACTGGGTAAATCACAAGCTAAGTGCCTAGTATAAAAATAGTGCTTGCAATAAAATTGTATCCCTTTATAATCCACAAGATGAGACCAATACAACCATTAACCTTTAGCACAACCTCTCTAGGTAATTCTTTTGACAAAACAACCTCCACCAAAATATGTTATAGGTTTCGTTAAAGTTCTTAGAAGCAAGACCCACTTTCAAGAACCTGCCAAGAGCATTACCAATGGCCTCATAAGAAGAAGAAAACCAAAAATGTAAGATAAGATAAGGAAATCTAACCCAAATAGGTAGAATATCAATGGATTCCTTCAAAGGGTTAAATGAAGGAACCCAAGGCTAAATCAAAAGAGGATGTGAATCCCATTCCCAATTACCATTATCTAAAAAAATATTACTTAAAATATTAAATTAATATATGACTAGTTAACATTTTATATTTCCTTTCATTCTATGTGGTTAAATTAGTTAATAGCATTAAAATTATATTATTTAATTTTTTTAATCCAACAACTTCACTGCCAAGGGCTTGACATATAAAATGGAGTCCATCTTAAGAATAAATTTCTTCCTTCATTGTACAACTATCCAAGAAGAGTCATCAACCAAATCTAAATCCTTTAGATAAGAAGGGAAAGAGGCCCAATCAAAGTGTCTAACTAATGGAATAAAACAAATAGAAGAATGAGGTGGAAAAGAAGAAACAAGCTTATCTAGAACCAAATAATTAGGAACAAAAGGAGAAAAAAAATTCTTAGCAATAAGATTATTAGTCATCAGAGTAGGACAAGGAGGAAACACAAAAGGTGAGTGAGGCTCCAAATCCTCACTAAAAGCAATAGAATCTTTAGGTTACACAATAATATGGTTAGAAAGAGCATTCTTCCACCAAGTGGAAGAAGACACCTTATGGGAACCATGGGGGTAGTCAAATGCCAAGTGCTTAATAGCAAAATAATGATTGCAATGAAAAAGGGATTCCCTCATAGTCTCTAATATGAGACCAAAAATAACTAGTAACCTACAGCCCAAACTCTCAAGGTAATACTATTGAAAAATAAACCTCTACCAAAATTTGTGCATAAGAGGTATAGGAAAAGTTCTTTTAATCAAGATCCACCTTCGAGAACCTACCAAGATCATTACCAATTATCTCATAAGTAGATGAACACTAGAACTCTAAGGGGGGATAAGGAAATCTCACCCAAATAGGTAGAATACTATAATAAATTCCTTCAAAGGGTGAAAGGAAGGATCCCAAGGCCGAAACAGAAGAGGATGTGAATCCAATTCACAATAACCATATTCAAAAAAATATAGTTTGTTTAGTTAATATTACTGAAAATATTAGATTAATGTATGACTAGTTAATAATTAATATTTTATTTCATTCTATGTAGTTAAATTAGTTAATAATATTAAAATAGATATACTGTTTAAATTCTATTTCCTTCAATAAATTGCTATAATGATATTTTAATTCTTTTACTTTAAGTTTATTCTTAAATGCAATTTCATTCACTATATGTTAGACATTTATAAAATTTCTTTCATTTTTTAGTTAAGTTTAAACAAACCTAAATAATATATAAAATTAAAATTTCAAAACATTTGGTTTAGTAGTGTTGTTAGTTCACATTTATGAGAAATTTCATTACAATGAAATTATAGGTAAGTGCAAAAAGATGAGGGACCAAAAAAGGGTCCTAAGTGGTTGACTTTTTTTATTTGAGATTTAGTTAACTCATCAAGAATTATAGAACCTCCCTTCTGTTTTAAGCCTTTGTCAATTTTATCTTTATCATTTTTTAACTAAGATGATAAGTCCACCAAAAGTGGAAATTCTCCAACTATCTCCTATGTGGTCCCTAAGTAAACTTAACTAAGATGTAATCATGACCTAGGAAAAGGTACAACAATTTTAATTACACCAACACCCCCCATTAAGTGCAACTTAGGGAGAATGTACACACAATCAAATAATGCAATATGGGTCCCAAAAAGTAGGCCATGTTAGGTACCCATGTACAAATGCAATACAATCTCTCATAAAGCGGGGAAAAGGAGAAAGCCACGTAGGAAAAAACTCCCCCCTAAAAGAGAGATAAAACAAAACAAAAACTGCACTCAAAAGATGAGAAGGGAAAAACCTCAAGTGAGGAAAAAGTCGTGCCTAAAAGAGAGAATGAATAATTCAAGTAACCTCCTTAGATGAAACATCCTGTACCCCCAAGAGAGCTCGCAAATGATGATATATACTTTCAGTGAAGGGTTCGATGAAGATATTTACAACCTATTGTGCTATAGAACAATACTACAAATCAATGACCTGCTCTTCTGTCAACTCCCAAATGTAGTGCATATGAATCTCAATGTGTTTGGTCCTTTGATGTTGAATTAAATTCTTCGAGATCTAGATGACACTCTAATTATCACAATGAATGACTATAGAGCATGGAATTGTGAAGCTAAACTTAGTGAGAATATTCTAAAGCCAAATAGCCTTAGTAGCAGCATTAACAGCCCCTTGATACTAATCCTCAGTCAAAGAAAGAGCAATAGCATGTTGCTTCTTACTCTGCCAACAAATGGGGCTAGAACCAAGATGAAAGTTGTAGCCATAAGTGGAATTACGATCATCAAGATCGCTAGCCCAATTAGAATTTGTATATCCCACCAAGGTAAGTCTTGTAGCTATTGCGTAGTGAATCCAATGATAATGTCCACCCTATATGTAATGTAAGATGCATTTGACTACTTTCTAATGAAGCTCATATGGTTCCTACATGAAGCATGAAACCATGCCAACGGCAAATGAGATATCAGAGTGTGCGTGAGTCAAGTAGATGAGTCTCCCAATAAGTTGGTGATACAAAGTGGCATCAACAAGTGTAGTAGAGCACTTAGCCTGAAGCTTGACTCTTGAAAGAAAGGGAGTCAAAGCAGGCTTACAATCAACCATGTGAAACTAAGCTAGAATATCAAGAGCATATTTGTGTTGAGAAAGAGATATCCCAAAAGCTAACTGAGTGATCTCAATCTTAAGAAAGTAATGTAAAGGGCCCAAGTTAGTCATAGAGAATCTATCCTACAAAGTAGATTTGATACTACTAATGATGGATGAGGTACTCCTTGTAATGATCAAGTCATCAACATAGAGCACAAGTAGTAAATGAGAATCATCCTATAACAATATGTAGAAATTCAAATCTAAATGAAACCTAGTGAATTCTAATGAGAGAAGAAAGGAATCCATCTTGGCATACCAAGCCCTAAGAGCCTATTTGAGGCCATAGATATAAAATTCCTCAATCTCCAAACCAAACAAGAATCCTATAGAATCCCTATGGCTGCTCCATGTAAATCTCCTCATGAAGATCCCCATGAAGAAATGCACTCTTTGCATCCATCTGATGTACAAACCAACCATGAGCTGCAACAATAGTAAGTGTCAAGCGAATGGAGTTCATATTAGCAATGAGTGCAAAGTTCTCTATATAATTAACACCTAGAACTTCTGAGAAACCTTTTGCCACAAGCCAAGCCTTGTACTTATCCAAACCTCCATCCATTGCATACTTGTTCCAATAGATCCACTTACATTGAACCATCTTTCCCCCCTTAGGGAGTGGAACTAAATCCCATGTGTGGTTCCTCATCAAGGAACCATACTCTTCCTTCATTTTTTAATCCCATTCAGGAATTCCTGAAGCCTCCTTAAAGGATTTTGGATCTGAATCACTAACAATATAAGCATGTGAAAACCCTGATGTTTTGACCAAGTCCTTTGAGTATCTGAAGGATCCCCAAGAATAGAACCTACTAACTCAAGAGTTTATTGAGTCTAATGAGGTCTAGTAGGATATGAAGGACAAGGCTCCTCAACTTCAAGTGGACCCTATGATGGTATGATCCTACAAGTCAGAGTTGAGGGAGAATCACCATCTAAGTCACTATCATCACTTTCCACTATGGAGGAAGGACACAGAGGATTAGAGACCAAGCTAGGAGAGCTTTCCTTAAAGTGAAAACTCCTCTCAAGGAATAGCTCATCTATCTTTGGATCCAAAAGTCTATATGCCTTAACACCTTCAGGATATCCAACAAAGATGCAAGGCCTACTTTGATGTTCCAATGCCTTGAACTTCTCTAGAGGTATGTGTGCCCAAGCTAGACAACCAAAATAGTTAGAGAAATTTTGGGTATATTATTTCGCTACAAAATCAAAAGTGTTTGACAAATTTGTAGAATTTGTAGAATTTTGGGTATATTATTTCGCTACAAAATCAAAAGTGTTTGAAAAATTTGTAGAATTCAAGAAGTTGGTTGAAAAGAAAAGTGGTAAGTACATCAAAGTGATAAGGTAAGACAATAGAAGTGAGTAAAAATCAAATCATTTTTTAGATTTTTCCAAAAATCATGGAATCAAGAGAGAGTTCACTACTTCCTACACTCCACAACAAAATGGAGTTGTTGGAAGGAAAAATAGGACAATTGTTGAAATGGAAAGGAGCATGATGAAAGAGAAGAATTTAGATAAAAGCTATTGGGCATAAGCCATATGAAAAATTGTGTATATTCTAAATAGAAGTCCTACAAAAGAAATTAACGGAATGACTCATGACAAGTATCGTTTAGGATAAAGCCAAGTGTTGATCACTTGAGAGTATTTGGTTGTGTTTCTTATGCATACATACCAAAAGAGAAAAGATCTAACTTAGATTATAAATTCCTAAAATGCATTTTTATTGTTTATCAATCTAAAAATAAAGCATACAAATTATATGATCAATCTAGTTAAGAAAAATCTTTTGATAAGCATAGATGTGGTATTTAATGAAGCATCATAATATACCAAAGAAAATGAAACAAAAGGAAAAAAGACAGTGATTGATGAAGCTAAAGGAGGCAAAAGAAGACAATGAAACTAAATCAACTAATGCAAGAATAAGACAATATCAAAAAAATCAAAGGACAAATAAGAATCATCCACCAACTCTTATGTTAGATCCAAATTTTGAGAAAATGACAACAAGGTCACAAGCAAAAGTGAATTATGCATTGATGACTCAAATTATTGAAAATAATGAGCCACAAACATTTGAACAAGATCAAGAAAAATAAGAGTAGATTGAAGCAATGAATGGTGAAATAGAAACAATTGAAAGGAATGACACATGGGATTTAGTTCAACTACCTCCTAATAAGAAGATTATTGGTACAAGGTGGGTGTACAAAACTAAGTATAAATCTGATGGAAGCATTGATAAGCATAAGGCTAGATTAGTAGAAAAAGGGTACACTCAACAAGAAGGTATTGATTATACTGAAACATTTGCACCTGTAGCACGAATGGATACTATCATTTTTTTTGGCTTTGTGAGCTCAACAAAGTTGGACAATTTATCAAATGGATGTAAAGAGTTCTTTTCTGAATGGATACATTGATGAGGAAGTGTATTTTTCACAAGTTAAAGGTTTTTAAATATCATCTAAAGCACATTATGTTTACAGATTAAAGAAGGTCTTGTATGGTCTTAAGCAAGCAACAAGAGAATGGTATTCAAGGATAGATTCATATCTATAACAAAAAGGTTCTTAAATAAGTTAGTTAGATTCAAATCTTTATATTAGGAGCTTAGCTAAGGTTATTTTTATCTTAGTTCTCTATGTTGATGATCTTATCTATATTGGAGACAATTCAACTTTATTTGTAGAGTTTATAGCAACCATGATTGTTAAGTTTGAAATGACAAATTTGGGATAAATGCACTATTTTATTGGTATAAAAGTATGTAGAAATAAAGGTGAAATATTTGTGTCTCAAAGAAAATATGCATTAGTTATCCTACAAAATCTTTAGATGAATTGAAAACCAGTTGCAACAACTATTCAAGTTGGACTTAAGTTGTCTAGCTTAGATGTGTTAGATCTAGTGGACCCCACTCTATATAGACAATTGATTAGAAGTTTGATATACTAAACTACTACTCAACCAGATATCACAGATTTAGTGAGCTTGGTATCTAGGTTCATGTTAGAGCCTAAAAAAGCATATTGGAGTGTAGCTAAGAGGATTCTTAGATATTTCAAAGGGACATTGAGTTATGGTCTCAGATTTTAGCATTTAGAGGATAGAAAGTTGGTTGGCTATACATATTTAGATTTGGAAAGCTCCACAAATGACTAAAATTCTACTTTTGGTTATGCTTTTAGTCTTGGTTCATCAATATTTTCTTGGAATTCCAAGAAACAACCAACTATCTCACTTTCTACAATAGAGGCTGAGTATAAAGTTGCAACATCAACAACTTTCCAAACTATGTAGTTGAGAAGACTACTAGAGGATTTACACCAAATACAAAATGGACATAAATTGTTGTATTGTGGCAACAAGAGTGCTATACAAATGACAAAGTGTAATGCCCCGCCACACAACCCCAAAGGAACTAATACATCTCACATTTATGGCACATTTTTTTTTAAAGTAACTAACATGCTACATAATACTAACATTCAACACTCGAAATGAAACTATACATGTACAACATATAACAAAGTACCTTGGGTTTACATGACTACATTACATAACAAATCAACGTCTATTACAATACATGAAAGATAGACATACACCAATAATCAAAGATAATAACATGAACATGGACAATGCATTATAACATGAATTTACATCAATCAACGATTACATTAGTAAAATGGTACTTCCCAACATGAATTGGGGACAAGTACAATAACATAGAATAATACATCTGGAATGTATGAATACAAAGTTCCATATCAAAATCCAACACTGGTACATCTTTTCACAACTCGATCAATGGCTGGGGACCCAATGGGGTGAATAGCACATTCCACCCAACCACATGGACCCTAAGGCCCACCCTTAGTGCTAGGAGATGACAAGATGGACCTCAACAAAAACCATCAAGTGAAGCAAGGATTACAAAACCCCATAGCATGAGCAACAATATCATAAGGTAGCATCTAATACAAGAAACATAGAAACATCTGACACAAGATACATCCAACATAGAAACCTCCACTTCCAAAGAAACATAGCAATAAGACAACATGACAAAAGCATCAGAAACAACATCCACTTTCAGAGGTAAATGAACCACAAGATAGGAATAACAAACATACAAGGTTGTTAAAGGGTGGAGTGTCATCACATAGGTAGCCATGAGTTACCCTAACGTAACCTTCTTAGGCTACTAACCACCATCCTGGGTTATCTTGGTAACCTCTACTGGCTGTTGGATCCCCGTGCTCTCTATGCAAGATCAACATACCTTCCAAGATTACTATGTAGAGGTAAGATAGTTGACCTTGCCATTCCAAGACTTCCCACTCATCCCAAGCCTAAACGGGCACTTGGGCGCATGAGTGACGCTACATTATCTGAATTAATGTGTGAGTCTGTCCAAACCCCCTAATTAATTAATTAAGTTATCACTTGATTAAACTCGCAATGGGTTATCCTAGGCTAGCCACTTTGGGTGTCAACCCCAACTAAGAACCACTCCTTCAACTAACCACAAATCTTAAAATCACAAATGGGAAAACCAACTTGCACACAATAGCAAATACAATAAAATAATTGCACCAAGTGAGGCATGTACCATCTCATGCTAGAACTTTAGTGTGACAAAAACCACATCCAAGTGCAAGGCTCGAACCCATATAAACATAGTCCAAGTGTAAAGGTCATCCGTCATCAAATAACAAAACCATGAAACCACCCACTTACAAGTGAAGCAACATAAAAATCAAATAAATACTCTAGGTTTGATATGAGTTTTCCAATGTGGACCCTCTTAAGTCACTGACCCCCATACCAACCCATACAAGTAAAAATCATATCCCCTCAATCCTTTGGAAGATTGTCAAAATGATAACATAGGGGTTCTCCATCAAAGAAATGTCAACAAAAAATAAGATCTCTAAGAGCTACTTTCATCCCACAATTAACAAGTCAACAAGTATGAAAAAATGAGTGGCAACATCCCAACGAAATCATTAGGCTCAACCAAAGCTAACATAATTAATTTGTGCACTTAAACAACTGAGCATCCAAAGGGAGACCTCCATTTTCTCCTCTCAGAATATGCAACTAGTAATAACTCACTCAACATATAATTTAGCTAATACACAATTTACACAAAAAACAATACCATGACAATAGACAATCAACTAATAAACAATCTCAACACAAAAATTAACCCACTCTAATATTGGAATCAATCATGACAACAAACACAAGTGTTCTCAAAATTTGGTGCTTCATCTATTAAATAATTTACAAAAGAATACAATGCCACTCATATTTAATATTGAGAAATTAAGCAAATTTTCCCCTTGATTACATTGCCATTATTTATTTAATTTTCATTACAATGTGAACTTATATTCTAATTGTCTAATTTCATAAAGAGGCTACAATCCCACCAATACACTAATTCAATACACGGTTGCAATAGTAACATTATTCAACATCGAGGATAGTTATTAAAAGTATCCTCTTCCTAGAAATAAAAATCATTTTAATAACTTCATTGAAGGAAATTATTAAAAATCAAATAAACACATTAATATTTAACTATAATTTATTAAAACCAACCTTTTCTCCCCCTTTTTCTTTCAAAAATTGAATGATAAAATCATTACTAATAAATAAACAAAATAATAATACTTATTAAAATTGATTAAAGAAACCATTAATGATTTAACCACCATTGTAACAATTACTCTTTAATTCATAAAAGAATTGAAGGCTAAATTATTTGATAAATAATAGCACTTTACTATTTTACTAACCTTGTTAATAATTTACTAAATCTATTCATGAAATTATTAATAGTTTTGGTGGGCTCACTTTATATCTTTATTATGGAATCTAGGTTTTTTTAAAAATTTATTTCTCCCCTTTAAGGTAAAAATTAGATTACATGAGACAAAATTTAAGGGACTTACTCCCCGTCCCATTTCCACGAATCTCCCTAAAATTTAAGTAACTTAAGACTTTCACGCGATGCTTCTTATGCTATTCTTTGTTTTTATAAGGAAAGGTCCCTACTATGGTTGATTTTTAAATGAAATCACCAAAATAGTCGTGCCTCATAATACTCACACAAGGGAATAGAGGAAGCCTACGATAAAAAATGAATCATTTAAAATACAATCCAAAACTTGTGACCTCTCTTTCAAGAATACAAGTTCTCCACCATTAGGCCAAAGTAGGTGATATGAAGATCTCTTTATGGATATAGACTATTCTAAAAATAAGTGTCTTCAGCGGTCAAAGAAAATGGCTTTTAGAATAATAGCAACATCAAAGATTGTTTAAATATGAGATCAAATTTCCAACCAAATAAGACATAGCCAACGAGACATGTAAAGAATTCCATTTCCACCCAGCAGCAAGGCAGACCCAAGGGTGACACATGAATTTCCCCAACAAAATTAAGAAATCCTAATCATAAAAATGACTCGGAAATTATATTTTCTTTTTAACATACTTTCAAGAGCCAAGAGAGCGAATAGAAGGATAAGGTTCAAGAGGAGATTATTGGAAATACTAAAGGTTCAAACAAATAGAAAGATAGGCCTGTGTTAAAAAATAGATTCAAACAAATGCAGTTGGCAGGTGTAAAGATAAGCTTGAAACCTTTACCAGCAGCCGCACTGCTTGTGCCTCTATGGTGTAGGAGGTGGGCAGAGGCAAAGAAAGATATAAAAGGTTAATTGCATTGCCTGAATGAAAATGGTTACAATTGCCTCTATTTATAGAGGTCTTTGGAGAGATCTAGAAGATCTCGAAACTACTTCGCATGGAGCTAGAAAAATTGCACATGTTTTTGTGGTCGGTGAATGACAGCGAAGAGATGGTCGGTCGAAGATGGTAGAAGCTTCTGCCTTTAATGTTTTCGGTGGTAGAAATTAATATCCCCCAATAGTCCCCCCTAATTTCTACCACTAATTACATCATTGTCTTTCATCATCTAAGCTTTAGCTCATACAAACACAAACACTATTTCATTTTATCTGCTGCTTTTCACTACTTCCTTAAGCTCTGTGGAGTTGGGATAGACTCATAGACTTCGACTGAAATCTGCTCCGATCCATACACTTCCTTTATGCAATGTTTCAAACTGCCAATTCCTTATGTGATGCCCACCTTATTCAACAAAATCTCTTGAAACCTTTCATCTGTCACAAATGGTGACAGGATCACCTCCAAAATCTTGCCTAACGTCTGTCACAAAAGGTGACAGGATCCCCCAAACGATCTCCTTGTCTTCTCAATCTGCGACATTCCACATAGCCTTCAATCTGTATGGCGGTGGATGCCACAGCCTCCTTCCAAACAGCGGTGGGTATTTCCAACCATCGAACTCTACTTCTGATTTGAAATCAGCGGATTCCTTCTTAACTTTTCTTGCGACTTCTTCAACTGCTCATCTTTGCCTTGAATAGTAACTTCTAAAACTGACCACCTTCACAGTTCTCATGCGGTAGCTTTTACAACATATGCGCCCCTTTCCTTCTCCATACAGGGATAGATCTTGGTTTATTCCTTAGCAGATCTCTATTGAATCTGACTTCTGCTGCTAACACGTCCTTGGATGCGGCATCCTCAATCTCTTTTTGAGAATGACTTTCTTCACAGACAGCAACAACGATCCTGGTCTTCAAACAGCCAACAATCTTTTCCTTCTGGACTTTTTACTTCTTCCAAAAGCTGTGATCTTCAACTCTCCGATTTGATGCCCACGGTCTGCAAACACAATCTAGCAGCAACATCTTTCAACAACACTTGCTTCTCCAAATCTTCCTTCCCTTGCGCAAATACATCAACACATTCTTGGATCTCTCTTCATGGACGATGGCATTATGACTCCACTTTAGTGCTTGGCTGTTGCACAGCAACAAATTCGGAATGACTTCCTTCTTCAAAATGGCCTCTCAACACTGGGTCTACTATGCAACGATCTGCTAGCAGATTCTTCTGAATCTTCTTCAACATCTACTCTTACAGCTGCAGGCCTTTTGGACAGCATCAAATCTCTTGGGCGGTGGTCTCTGGCTTTCTATTACTCCTTGCGATTTCTCAGTAGCTCCTCAAACATCGATCTTTTTTTTAAACAGCTTTTTCCCAAGCATCTTGGAAAAACAGTGATCTTCTTGATTGCAACAGCTTCTGTAGTTTGTATGGGCGGCTTGAATTCACAGCACTCCATACACCTCCACTTTAAAATCTCAACTCCTTCATAATCTGGGGCTTCGTACAGCCGCTCTTTCTCCAGGCGACTCAGGGATCTTCTCAAACTCTTTCATAGCAAACTCTCCCACAATCTTCTGCTCTCCAGGGTCTTCAACCATAGGCTCTGATACCACTTGTAGGAGGTGGGCAGAGGCAAAGAAAGATATAAAAGGTTAATTGCATTGCCTGAATGAAAACGGTTACCATTGCCTCTATTTATAGAGGTCTTTGGAGAGATCTGGAAGATCTAGAAACTCGCATGGAGCTAGAAAAATTGCACATGTTTTTGCTGGTCAGTGAATGACAGCGAAGAGATGGTCGGTGGAAGATGGTAGAAGCTTCTGCCTTTAATGTTTTCGGTGGTAGAAATTAATATCCGCCAACATATGGAAGCTTAGGAACGAGGCATGCACATCCCTAAGGGAATATGATAGATGAATCTGGTGAAAATATTGTAGTTGAAACAGCGCTGGAAGGCAGGAAAATAAAGTGTGAAAGCATGAGACAAGGCATGCAAATAGTTTGACAGAATATAGACAAAATTGATTTCCCCGGAAGCTCTCTCAAATCTTAGAGCTAATGAAGCACTCCGGAACGCAACCTAACATTAAGAGCTTTATTTGTTTTCTAGGTGCACCCAGCCATGTGGGAATTGGCGGATGGAATTGCGCTTACTTCACTTATCAGTAATCCCTATAGAATTACATGTGTATAGTTAATAATTTGGTGCACAAATTGCAGATTTATATTAGCGGACGAATGCCACAGGCATCTCCAGATTGTTGCAAGAGAAATTGTCCAGAGAGATGTGAACCGATTCCCCCATAAAATAGATACGATGATCTTGAGGAGTATATAGAGGTGATGCCAAATGAGACAATCTGAATAACAGGCTTGCACTTGCAATGATTCAGAACAAAAGAAAATAGCAGGTGAAAATGCACAAACGGCATCCCATATATATATTTACGATGAAAAGAGAGGGATTGTGACAAACTAAAATTCACCTCCACAACAAGGAATTTGAGATTCAATCAGATCTATGTGATCTCTCCCGGAATTTAATGGTTATGATCTAAGTCGATCCGAAGTTGGTTATCCCAAAAGAAATTCCATTCAATTACAAGTTTCCATTTTATTTAAACCATTTCAAAGGTACGGAATTCCTACAAATGAATTGATAAACTTAGAATTCTTTGTGGTCTATTTGGGAGCAACCACACTATTTTACATTTACCTTAATAATTAAGAAGAGTAGTAATCATTTGGTAGACAGCTAGCAAATGAGAAAGCCTACCTGATATCGCTTACACTTGGAAAAAGACAGCTGAAAGGGTGTAGGGTGATGGAGCAACCAGATTGCCAAACATCTCCTCCTCTCGCAGTGATGAATCAGAAAGTTTTCTCAGACCAAGTTCTCATTCCCCTACTGAAATCACCAGAATAATTTTTTTCTTTTTTATTTTTATTTTTCTTCCAACCCCTTTCTTCCAGAGAAAGTCTTATTCTGCGGAAGACTCTCCTTTTTTTTATCCTTTTTCCCAATTAAAATCCCAGAGATCAGTTTTCATTGGAGGAATCTAATAATTTCCCCTTATTCCAATTTTTTTTTCTGTTACACAAGCTAAAATTAGCTTATTATTTTTTGCATGTTCTCAGCTGCATCAATTTGTAACGGCAAGAGTAATTGCTTTCCAGAAGATTCTCTGATTATTTTCCATTTTTCCTTGCTTTTAACAACAGTGGGAAAACTTATCTCTTTATTCAATTAAAAATCACATTACTTTCTATATCTAGATTATTATCCTTTATGATAGTAATTTGTCAATAATTATTAGAAAACAATTTAAATACAATTACTTCTACAATCACTAAATTTTATTTTATTATAATATTCATGTTTGATTTATTTAATTCAATTTAAACATTATTATTATTTTATTTGTCAAAGTCGCAAAACTATTAAATTTTTTATTTAATTTATCATAATACCTCAAATACAAATCAAACAAATTGAATCAATACCAAACCATGCCTAACTTCATAGTGAGATAGAAAACATCACATGACGATGCGAATGGAGGGGCACTACACAAATAATTCAGTATTTCATAGTAGGACCAAACATATTGAGATTCAACATCACTATATTAGAGAATTGGTTCAACAGAGATTGATTGAGATTGTGTACTATAGTACAAAAGATCAAATAGCAGATATTTTCACAAAGTCTCTAGCTCGTGAAGGGTTCCATAAACTCAGAGATCTACTTCATGTTCTTCCCAATGGTCATTATGGGGGAGAATGACAAAAATAATGCCCATTGGAGCAACCTTTCTTGACTTTAGTGTTTATCATAAATAATGTTCTGGTGCATAGTAAATATTGTAGTTGAGTTATTGGTGAATATGGTTGTGTGCCATAATGTAACCTCTTTCTGGATCTCTATATAATAGATGCCCTACCTCTTATTTCATTAAAGAAATTTGGACTTTTGTGTAATTGCTTGTGTTGTGATTAGCAATCACCATTGTTGTATTATTTTTCCTTCAATCGTAACTATCAAAGAATGACTCTAAAATGTGGAGGAAACTTTAATTTCAACATGGAAATCCACAAATATATAATGTGATAATGAGGTTACCATACATAAAAATTGTTGCATTGCATAGTGCATAGAAATTATCATATATAGATATTTTATCAAATTTTAACCCTCTTGTTTATATTATGCTATATTATCAAGCATTAAACTTTAAAGAGTATGATGAATGCAGGAAAATTCATCTATATATAGTTGGTTCTATGAATGAAAGATGCTAGAGCAGTTCTAAAAGATGAAAGTATATAGGAATTTACAACTATAATTAATAAATGGGTGCTTAGTACATTTAATTTTTAACAATATAAAAATCTTCAGTTATGTTACCAAAAACTTGAAAATGAAAATATTAGGAAATCAATAGAGTTCAAGCCAAAAGCACCAGGAACAGCATTCTAGCTTAAGGAAGAAGACAAGCTTAGATGAAGTTATCGGAGGTTATTCGATGCTTTGCAGAGAACACCGTTCTAGCTTAAGGAAAAAGACAAGTTTAGAGAAAGCTATCTGAGGTTATTAAGTACTTTGCAGAGAAATCCAGTGTTGCAGTTTGCACTAGCTGTCATACGACAACTAAGAACAATGACTATGCAAACATTCACGTCTAACATGAACCTGCATTATATGATGGGTCTACAAATGATAAGATGCATGTCCAAACTTGTATAAAAAATTGGGAAGCTTTGTTAATCATTAATTATAAATTTATATACAAAAGTTTAGAGAAATGATTGATGATGGCATTAGAACTAAGAATAGTAAGAGAAAAATAAAAAGGCTAACACACTACTTTAGAATCTTAGATAATTTAAATTAAGTTTGTAGATGGCTATAAGCATGCTGATATTTTAGGAATTGCTTTTGGAAGCAATATATAAGAATCAAGGATTTAGAGAATGTTCAACGGTATTAAAAGTAAATCAAGATATGATCCATATGTTGCCTTGTCCTATTGAGGAGTTTTAAATTTTATTGATATAATATTGGGCTTTCATCCCTCATATTTATTTTTATCTATAGTGGATAGACCATCAATTTATAGAGTAGATCGGCCTGAATCTTTTTTTAGTGTAAACAACAATAGATCGCCTAATAATAGTATTTAATATTAGAATAAAGGAAATCTTCCCTTATAATGAATAAGCCCACATTTTAGAGAGCTAAGGACTGAACTATTAGGTTATAAGGATATAAATAGGAGAATGAAGATCTTGGATGAAACCAACCCTCAATTAAAATCTAATTGTAGTCTACATAAAACAAGACCTTTCAACAATTGAAGAATTCTAGAGGATTTTTTACCTCTTACAAAATTGTTTTAAACAAAATAAAGTTGTTTCCATCTACAAGAATTTTCCCTTTCTCATGGTACTCTTGAATTTTTTTTAGTTTTAGACTTTTAGTAGGGGAGAGGGGCCCATAGCGGAGCAACCTAACTTTGTGTTTCTCAAAATCCTACATGGAAATTTCAAATCAATCCCAATTCTATACAATAGTTTATTTGGCAACTGATTTTCTTCTATATTTCATTTCAGGGCCACAACATCAAATATGATGCCACATCAGCATGCTTTTGTTGGGGTATCCAAAAAGGACCAAAAAAAAAGTGAGACCGATAGTTGTGCACTATGTCATGTTTTATTGGTGTGCTAATGTGGCATCACATGATTTGTCACTTTGTGCACTTTATGGATAAAAAGTGTTTCACAATTGGTTATTAAAGTGCTCCACTATGGGGCCCACTGAGGACTACTTCTATCCCCACTATTGGACTATGTTCCATTACGGGCCCCTCTCCCCTACTATTTGTAGGATCATATTTTTCACATGTTGCTTTCTGCATGCAATTTTCCCATAAAATTTTTTGAGCTTAACATTTTACAAAATTATGTCCTAAATACAAATGATACAATCCAAAACTCGAAATGCATATTCCAAATGAAGGGGCTAAGAACAAAGAAACAATAAAAAATCTTTCCCAAGTACAAAATACCCTAATTACCCTCAACTGATTCAAGGTTTAAAGCATCTTTAAAACATTAATAACGTGCCCAAATACTGGAAAATTAAAAACATAAAGAAGTAAAAAAAATTGGACACAACTGCTGATGCGAATTCCCTCTAAACAAAATATAGGAAATAAGAAAGTTTGACTTCTAAATTAAATTGGGCTATTTTTAGGGAGGAAGTCTATTCTAAGTATGTGTGGGTATTTATTTGTGGGTTTGAGAAAATGGCAAATCTTGAATAATCATATTATAGAAAATTTTGTATATGGATATAAATGATCGATCATTATCAGAAACATAAAAGACAGCTTGCAAAGATTTATCTATCAACAAGCACGCATTAAACTGCCTCTTTTCCTCTTGAAATAAACAATCTTTTTCACGTCTATGCTATATTATATTCATGTATTTGATTCAGCTGGAAAAATGAACCCTCGTAAAAAATCCTAACACAATTCACCCAAGATTTACCATATTAAGGAGGAGAAACAATTAAATTTCAATATACTTACTGCCAATTACATTGATGTAAAATAAAATAAAAAATAAAAGGGTAGCTCAGGAAGTACTCTCTATAAGCCAGTAGGTATTTATTCCTCTACATAAGAATATGATAGGACAATGAAACATAGAACAGTCTCTTAACAAGGCATTCTCTCTATTTGAAAACAATGTCTAAATGGTAAGGCTTTTTTGATAGCAACATTTCCACGGTTCAAAGTCTTAAGGAAAATATAGTCTTCCCATAATAGTGATCGAACACCAAAGACGGTAAGGCTGTTTTGATAGCAACGTTTCCACGGTTCAACGTCTTAAGGAAAATATAGTCTCTGATAATAGTGATCGAACACCAAAGACGGAACATGTTTCAAGATGGCGAGGAGCAGTGTTGATGAATTTGTCAAGCAACGCTTCTCTGCCTTGATCGAAGCTTGGGCTATGCCAATGGAAGATTATCCTCACATGCTCTACTCCTCTCGGAAACGCATCCCATTCATTTACATCAATAACCTTTAATATTATTATTAAGGAGGAGCCTGTGAAAACGAACGCACCTGAATCGGACCTCTCACTGCGGAGGAGGAGATCCGTCGGTGAGATGATCGCCGAACGGTGGCTGCTTTTGATAAGGTGTTCCATGTTCTTTTACAAGCTTTCTTCGCCGCCAGGCTGGGGAATGTGAAATTTAATCATTTTTTTTAATTGTTTTTGAAAATTCTCAATTATATAGAGCTAGCTGGTTATAGTTTTCCATCAAGGCCAGAGGTAGAGCTTTAGAAACAGAACGGGAAAAAGCCAAAGGGTAATCTTTGTTAATATTAAAATCATTCTATTTAGTTTTATTTGCCGATATTTATTTTGCGAACACGCAGCAGTTCCCACTTCACCTCAAGTACCTCAAAGCAGAGGCCAACTTCTGTGCCAACCGCAAGAATAACAACTGGTCAATGACGCCACAACCATATATCAACTCCTGGCCAAAGTGGTACAAGCCATTCAAGAAAATCAAAACGGTCATCTACTGTCGTTGGCTCAGGTACATGCCATGAAAGGACAGAGTCAGCCGACGCTTGCAGCAGCAGAAGATGGGAAACCGCTAGCGCAGACAACTCATGTCGTTTGCACATATTCACGCATAACTTTCCATATCGATCATGTATCCTCCAATCGCCGTAAAGAATCGGTACGCAGATTTGGTTTGCATGGGCGGCTGATGGGAAATGATGATGATAATGTAATTCTGTTGTATGCATTTAAACTATTATTAATAATAGTTTAAATGCATACAACAGAATTACATTAGTTATATCATCATTGATTTAGCAGCTATACCATGTAAGGCCATATGCAAACCAAAATCTGCCTGTACAGTTTGTCTTACAGCAGTGGAGGGATTACATGATCAGATCACTTTAGAAAAAGGATTATAAGTGGCTGTGAATATGGACTATACCAAAAAAAAAAACAATATAGGTTGTCTATATAGTATTAGCTTATGCTGAGTTTCCCATGTTCCTGCTCTCGCTGCAGGCTTCTAAGCTTCCCCTGTTGGCAAGTGTCTCATTTACTGTCCTTTCATGGCATGTACCTGAGCCAACGAGAGTAGATGACCGTTTTGATTCTTGCATGGCTTGTACCTGGGCCAACGACACTTGGCCTCTCATGGATGTTGTGCTATCATGGCATGTACCTGAGCCAATGACAGTAGATGACAGTTTTGATTCTTGCATGGCTTGTACCTGAGCCAACGAGAGTTGGCCTCTCATGACAGGGACTTGAACAGAAATCTGGGGACCTGCTTTCACCCTTTTATTGCATGTTCCTGTGGTAAATCAAATAGTATAACCATCCAGAAATGCATTCAAATAAAACTAAATAGAATGAGATTTTAATATTAACAAAGATTACCCTTTGGCTTTTTCCTCGTTCCTGTTTCTAAATATCGCTCTACCTCTGGCCTTGATGGAAAACTATAACCAGTAGCTAGCTCTATATAATATTGAGAATTTTCAAAACAATTAAACAAAACGATTAAATTTCACATTTAGAAAAATCCCATCAGATCCTTTTTCCAACTGAGAAAGCTAGAAAAAGAAAAAAAAAAAACTTATGGAACACCTTATCAAAATAACCGCTTTTTCTGATTCTTTTTTCTGTGATCCAACCCTCAGGCCCAGTCAGGATTGGCGATCATCTCACCGACGGATCTCCTCCTCCGCAGTGAGAGGTCCGATTCAGGTGCGTTCGTTTTCACAGGCTCCTCCTTAATCGTAATATTATCCTACGCTTCTGCTGTGTGAGGTCATGCCATCCACAAAAGGAAAAGAAGGCATACTCTAATTACAGTGGGGAGGTCAGCGTTGCATACGTATCCATCTCCTCAATGCCCAATTTGAAGTGGAATCTGGCATGCTTGAGGCGGGGGCAGGCCTGCAGAAAGGCCGTGTGGACACGTGGTGGGTTGAATAGGGAATAGTGCCAATAATATTCCAGCCTGGGGCAGTTCCTCCCCACAATGTCTAACGTCACCAAGGCCTTGTGCTCTCCTCCTCTCACGTACTCCAGCTCCATGTCCACTTCCAGCCGTTGTAGCTGCTGCTGAGATGAAAGAAACTTGTGGAGGAAATAACCATGCGCAAGGATGTCCACCACGCGCGGTGTGCCCGCATAGAGGTCGATTTCCGGGTGGGTGGAAAAGGAAAAGTATCCCAAACTGGCGTCCATTGTTTCCTCATTGTATTTGTGGTGGCGGTGAACATCATAGCAGAAACGGAGGCTCACGAGGCGGCTGCGTGAGAAGCGATTGATGAGGCGGTTGCAGATGGATGGTGTCACGCTTTTGAAACACGACATGTCCACCCTACGACGCTGCTCGTATAAATATTTTGCCTGGGATGCCACACCCCTGCAACATGATATCAAGTTTGCAACATCTTTCAACAATAACTTTTCGGCTATTTTAATTATTATCTCATTCGGGAGCTCTGGCAAGTTCATGCGAGTACGCCTTGACCTTCTCCTTCCTTCTCTCAATTCGCTCATCCTGCACAAAATCTGAATAAAATCATTCATGTTGATTTCAAGCTTCAGAATCATATTATGCAATTTACGAAATTTACAATTTAAAATTGAGAGAACGCCTGCAGAGCAAGTCTTAATTCATGGGCGGATTTAAACAGCGCACATTAAGCGTCGTGTGCGCCCCTCTTTATAGAAATTTATATTATAATTATATATATATATATATATATTGATAGTTAAATAGCTGTCATATATATTAATATATATCATTTACGCAAAATTTATCAATGGAAAATTCACGGCCAACAATTTATTACCATGATAATTTGCAGGGCAAAAAATTAATTGCATAAATTTTTGGCCATTAATTTTCCCTAGCGGTGAATTTTCCCGCAGTGAATTATTGACAGTGAATTCTCCATTAGTGAATTGCTGGCGGTGAATTTTCCTACAGCCATCATTTACAGTGTTTGAGTCAACATCCTTAGGCCACCCCAATACATACACTTCAACAGCCTTAGGCCATCCCAATACATACGCTACTATCCAAAAGAGTTACAATTGTAGACTGGCTAGACCCGCCCCAAACTACCTATAGACACATACTAACATACCCATTTCCCAAATTTTGATTAGAAACCAAAAACCAAAAAGGAAACTTCACTCGCTACTTAGGGTTTTCATTAACATTTATATAATAAAAATATAAATATATAATATTTTATATAAAAATATGATTTGATTGTTTAAGAGAAATAGAGATGGTTGGTTGCATTACAAAAAGATGTTGCAGAACACAGTTGCAATTAAGGGGGCCCACACTAATCATCAATGCTTAGTGTAAGTTGTTTAAGCCTATCCTTAATTTAGGGCTTTTCCTATTTCTTAGAACAGAATTTTTGGAATATATATCAATAAATAGAGTACATTTAATCTATGGAAAAAGAGAGAGTGCTTACTTGTGAGATGATTCAGTTCTTGAAATTTGACTAAGTTCAACACTTGTTACTCCCCTGATGCTTTATTTTCAAACATGCAAATGATCACAAACTGTAGAATAAGGATAAAATTCAGGTGAAAGACATGAATCAATGGTATCAAACTACCAAATACATAAAACTTAAACTCTAAAGATCTTGATTCAACAATGAAGCACAAATGAAAATAGAAACATAAAATAACAAAGCAATAATACCATGATTCTTATGCCATGGTTGAATCACCTTCATTGCTCTTCTCCATTTTTCTTTATATGCTAGCTTGCCCTCAAATTTGTAGTATGCAAGAATATCAAACATAATGGTTGTAATTAGTCAATTGGTATCAAAATGAAAGGGATAGGTCTCTTTTATAGAAAACCAAATTTGAATGAAGGGTCAAGATTAAATGATGGAAATCAATGGATGAGATTTCTTTGAGAAGAAAGAAAATAGGGTTAGGGCTAAAATAGGGTATAGTTAAGGATGGACGGTGGAGATTAAAAGTTAATAAAACCTTATCAAGGTTGAGATGAGAGATAAGATTTGGCACCGACAAGAGGTAGTTTGAATAAATTAAATGGCATCAGAACCCTCAGTTAGAAAATTCATCACCAACAATTCACAAGAAGGAAAATTTATAGCCATGACAAATTTATCGCAAAGAAAATTCACCACCATGGAAACAAAACTTTTAATGTGATGAATGTGGTAGTGAATTGAACCAACTTAATGTGATGAATGTGGTGGTGAATTGATGTGATGAATGTGGCAGTGAATTGAACCAACTTAATGTGATGAATGTGGTGGTGAATTGATATGTCATAGCGTGAATTGTTGATAGTGAGTTTTCCTAGAGCCATTTAATTTAGTAGAGATAGTGAATAATTAAATAATAAAAGCAATTATTTAATTATAGAAGAAGAGAGAAAAGTTGACTTTTTAATTAAAATAATTGGAAACAATTATTTAATTAGAAAGCATAGGAAAAAACAAATTAGTAAATAATTACTAGTGCAGGGGAAATAATTATTTGATTATAGTAGGAAAATATCAATAAATAATTAAACAAATAGAAATTTATTTAATTATACATGAAAGAATTAATCACTAACATAACTAAATAAATATTAATATATTTAATTAATCAAAATGAAAATAAATTAATTAAATAGTTAAAATTATTTAATTAATAAAAATAATAATTTTAGACAATAATTAAATAATAAAAACAAATTATCTTACATATTTTATAAACAAGAAGAGATTGAATGTATTGTGAGCGTCAAACTCAATATTTGGGGATTAAATATGAACTATAACTAAATTATATCCATAGTTATTAGTTTTTTCCCAATCTTATAAGCCTTTCAAAAATTACCCAATACATGCAATCCTACTTTTCAAGTTCTAACTCACACTCTATGTGTATATATATATAGATAGATTATTAATAAATTGCTTTGATAAATTATAACTTACTAAATATAAGAAGGAAATTATTTTTATGGCAATAAGATTGTATTTAGAGATTTTTGTTTTAGATATTTAAATATATATTTTTATTATGATTGTAGAAATATTATTATATAAACAAAAATAATAAAATAAAATGAATATATATTTAAAAATTTTAAATAAACAAAATAACATAATTATATTAATAAAAATGGTTATTCTAATAAAAAGTAAATAATAAAAAATAAATAAAATGTTTGAATAAATACTAAAACAAAACAATTCTCTAAATAAATAATACAAATAAATTTAATAATTTTTTTAATGTAAAATAAAATAACCTTTTGTGAATAAAATATTTTTTAAATAAATAAAATTGGCTAATATATTTAAAATAATATTTTTCTTTTAGAAAAATATAAAATTATAATAAATAAAATATAAAAAATATATTCATGTGGTCCAATTTGTTTCTATATACGTGGAGATAAAATAGAAGGAAGGAAATATTATTATATTTATTAACAAACTAAAATTTTAAAGCTAAAATTAAAAACTTAAAAGTAAATCGAAATTCATTATAATTTATTTAGTATTTTTAATTTTAAAACTTAAATTAGTTAATTTTAATATATATTTTTATTTTGCAGTAAATTAATTTGAAAAAATAAATAAATAAATAAATACATGATGAAGTGTTTGAATTTTTATAATTATTTAATTCATTCCATAAAAACAATTGCCTTCTTAAAATCTTTATGAATTTTTTGTTTGTGTTAGAATAGATCCACACCTCAAGATATAAATGCCCAAGTTCTCTAAATTATAACTAAGTCATGCTACAAAGTTAACATATAGAAATATTAATAGCCATGATATTTTATTATTATTAGTTTTCTTTTAGAATTTTCTATATATGAAAAAAATTAAAACATCCCCACCATATTTCACTTATACTATCTATCCATATGAGAGGAAGGGAAAATTACCTCATTATTATTTTTGGAAATCATGGCTACTATTTGAAAAGCTCTATATGCAAGGAGGGGGGAAATTATCATGTTGGAAGCAAAGAAGGGTCCTTTATGAATCCAATTCGCAAGTAGCGGTTTCAATGTTGACTGAGAGGCAGTAGTATGGGGGTAATTGGTGGTTAGCTCCAGTTATTCATCAGATTCTTAGTTTCAACATGTAAGAATTGGCTATGAAGGTAGCCACCGAAGATCTAGAGGCCTAATGGAAAGCACATGCATAAGAGAGATATAAATAATATGACAAGAATAAATTGTATTATGCCAATGATGCAAATAGAATGTAATGTGCCAAAGTACATAGGAGACCCCTTGGTTATACAGCCAAGGTGACTACATAGAAGGGCATAAGATTATGAAAAGTGTTGTAATATTATGACATGAGACAACTATGAAATGCTATCACTCCACCTAAAGTGGAAAAGTGATAATGTGATAATCACCACAAATGGTGGATCGCCCACAAAAGGTGGAGATATAATCACATGATGTGTCCATGAAAGGTTGATGTGATAAAGTATTAACATGATAAGTCCACCAAAAGTGGAAATTCTCCAACTACCTCCTATGTGGTCCCTAAGTAAACTTAACTAAGATGTCATCATGACCTAGGACAAGGTACAACAATTTTAATTACACCAACACCCCCCATTAAGTGTAACTTAGGGAAAATGTACACACAAGCAAATAATGCAATATGGGTCCCGAAAAGTAGGCCATGTTAGGTACCCATGTACAAATGCAATACAATCTCTCATAAAGCGGGGAAAAGGAGAAAGCCACGTAGGAAAAAACTCCCCCTTAAAAGAGAGATAAAACAAAACAAAAACTCCACTCAAAAGATGATAAGGGAAAAACCTCAAGTGAGAAAAAAGCCATGCCTAAAAGAGAGAATGAATAATTCAAGTGACCTCCTTAGATGAAACATCCTGCACCCCCAAGAGAGCTCGCAAATGATGATATATACTTTCAGTGAAGGGTTTGATGAAGATATTTGCAACCTATTGTGCTATAGAACAATACTACAAATCAATGACCTGCTCTTGTATCAACTCCCGAATGTAGTGCATATGAATCTCAATGTGTTTGGTCCTTTGATGTTGAATGAAATTCTTCGAGATCTAGATGAAACTCTAATTGTCACAATGAATGACTATAGAGCATGGAATAGTGAAGCTAAACTTAGTGAGAATATTCTAAAGCCAAATAGCCTTAGTAGCAGCATTAAAAACCCCTTGATACTAATCCTCAGTCAAAGAAAGAGCAATAGCATGTTGCTTCTTACTCTACCAAGAAATGGGGCTATAACCAAGACGAAAGTTGTAGCCATAAGTTGAATTACGATCGTCAAGATTGCTAGCCCAATTAGAATTTGTATATCCCACCAAGGTAAGTCTTGTAGCTATTGCGTAGTGAATCCAATGATGATGTGCACCCTATATGTAATACAAGATGCATTTGACTACTTTCTAATGAAGCTCATATGGTTCCTACATGAAGCATGAAACCATGCCAACTACAAATGAGATATCAGAGTGTGCGTGAGTCAAGTAGATGAGTCTCCCAATAAGTTGGTGATACAAAGTGGCATCAACAAGTGTAGTAGAGCACTTAGCCTGAAGCTTGACTCTTGAAAGAAAGGGAGTCAAAGCAGGCTTACAATCAACCATGTGAAACTAAGCTAGAATATCAAGAGCATATTTGGGTTGAGAAAGAGATATCCCAGAAGCTAACTGAGTGATCTCAATCTTAAGAAAGTAATGTAAAGGGCCCAAGTTAGTCATAGAGAATCTATCCTACAAAGTAGATTTGATACTACTAATGATGGATGAGGTACTCCTTGTAATGATCAAGTCATCAACATAGAGCACAAGTAGTAAATGAGAATCATCCTATAACAATATGTAGAAATTCAAATCTAAATGAAACCTGGTGAATTCTAATGAGAGAAGAAAGGAATCCATCTTGGCATACCAAGCCCTAAGAGCCTATTTGAGGCCATAGATATAAACTTCCTCAATCTCCAAACCAAACAAGAATCCTATAGAATCCCTATGGTTGCTCCATGTAAATCTCCTCATGAAGATCCCCATGAAGAAATGCACTCTTTGCATCCATCTGATGTACAACCCAACCATGAGCTGCAACAATAGTAAGTGTCAAGCGATTGGAGTTCATATTAGCAATGAGTGCAAAGTTCTCTATATAATTAACACCTAGAACTTGTGAGAAACCTTTTGCCACAAGCCAAGCCTTGTACTTATCCAAACCTCCATCCATTGCATACTTGTTCCAATAGATCCACTTACATTGAACCATCTTTCCACCCTTAGGGAGTGGAACTAAATCCCATGTGTGGTTCCTCATCAAGGAACTATACTCTTCCTTCATTTTTTAATCCCATTCAGAAATTCCTGAAGCCTCCTTAAAGGATTTTTTATCTAAATCACTAACAATATAAGCATGTGAAAACCCTGATGTTTTGACCAAGTCCTTTGAGTATCTGAAGGATCACCAAGAAGAGAACCTACTAACTCAAGAGTTTATCGAGTTTGATGAGGTCTAGTAGGATATGAAGGACAAAGCTCCGCAACTACAAGTGGACCCTATGATGGTATTGTTGTGCCCCTAGCACACACGCCCCGTTCGGAATGGGGGCCCTCTTTTCTTTCACCTCGTCGGGTCTTTTGGGGCTTCCTCGTTTTGTGTGCCCCTCTTTTTTTTGATGTTCTGCATGGTCGATGTTGCTCCAAGGTTTCATCCTAAGTCGACCATGCCTCTGCTTTTGGTTTTTGCTGCCCTCCGGGGCCTTGCAGGTTCCCTTTAGCATTTTGGCTCTGGAACGACCTTGCGCCCTTCTGGGCCCGGGCGTCCGGAGTTCCCTTTTCAGGCTTCCTTGTCACCTTCCCCGTCCTTTGTGGCATTCTCCGAGCGTATTTCCACCCCTCGGGGCCTGCCCTGCCATCTTCCGTTTGAATCCCGCGAGGATCTCTCGGGCAGCGCCTGCCCCTTCGGGCCCTGTACCCCGGAAGTCCGCTTCCGGACTTCCGTCCCGGGCTCGCCGCCTGCGGCGGCTACCCTCCAGCGGCCACCCACCCCTCGGACCCCGGGATGCTCCTCGTCGTCGCCGCTAGACGACGTGAGGTTCCTTCGGCTGTGAATTCCTTCCTGTCGCCCCGCCTTGCAGGCCCGACCGTCTGGAGTTCCATCCTCAGAACTCTGTGACAGGTCCGCCGTCATCGATGGCAGACCTTTGCCTGCCGTCCACCTTCCGGGCCCCGAGGCTCTCTTCACCGTAGCCGTCCCAGGTTCGCAAATCAAATGGCGGCCATCACTCCGCGTCTTTCCAGCCGCCGGGCCTCGGAGTGTCCGCTGCCGCCGCTGACCTAATTTGAAATCTCACCAACTTTTGGCGTGACTGTACCTGTAATTAATATGGGTATTAATGGCACTTGGGGTATAAATTGCCCAACCCGCCAATGTCATTTGCATTGTCCGAATTGGAGCAAATTGCACAAGCGATTGACTGGAGCCTGCCCCCTTCATTTGCGTTGTGATCCTCGACATCAGCATCACTCCGGCGCCCCCCAGTGGATCCCATGCCTCACTACCTAGCACATTCAAGGCAGGCCATCCCCGGTTGCCCTCCCATCCTTTTTCGTCCTTTTGGAGGATTTTAATAATTGAACAGTTAATTAGATTGGCATAAAATCAAAGAACGCCAAATCTCGTCCATAACCCATGTGTTGGAAAACAAACAAACTTAACAGAAACACCCTCACCGCCGATCTGGAACTTTCCGATCGCTCGGCTGTTCTTCGCACAGGGCAGTCCACTCCCCCGGGTCCGAGGCCCGTCTCCACCATCAAAGTTTAAAGCCTCAAACACCCGTGGGTGGCAATCCTTCTGTCCGGGCCCGGTCCACCGGGTTTCCCTACCCGGGCTTCTGTCCGCTTTTCACCGAGCTTGAAATACCAAAACGCTCCGCCTCCCCAGCTCCCAGATCCCGGCAGCCAATCCGCCGTTAAACTTGAAACTTGGCTCGCATCCTTCGTTCCTTCCGGGCCCGGCCCCTCAGAGTTCCGTTTGCGGAGTTCCCTCGGGGGTCTGCCTTCTCAGCGGCGGGTGTCATCCGGCGCCCCGCCCCCCGGCCCCTGCCTACCTCTCCGTTGTCGTTGCCTTAACCTTTTGGAAAACACTGCTTTCGCGCTTCCGGGCTCCGGTGGCTGGAATTCCACCCTCGGAAGTCCTCCTCTTACGCGCCACTGCGTTTTATGGAAATTATTTTCCATCCGCCCGAAAGTCGGAGCCCGGGCATGCTTTTGCCGTAACATTTTGCTGAGTTCCTCGGTGCCCAGGGCCTTCCGGGCCCAGCTGTCCGGAGTTCCATCCCCGGAACTCCGTGACGGTTCCGCCGTCGTCCACGGCGGAACCCTGCCGGCGTCCCGCCCTTCGGGCCCTGAGGAGGTCTTCGTCGTCGCCGTTGAGCAGCATGAAATCCTTCAAGTGGTAGACCTTTGCCGACCTTCTGCGCTCCGGGCCTCGGGCCGCTCGTCGTCGCCGCCATATAAATCAATAAAAATCTCGAAGCGCCCGACGCGCCGCGTCTTCCCGGCCGCCGGGCCCCGCCTTGCCAAAAGTCATCGAGCCTTAATGACAAACCTCATAATGGCCATCCTTTGGCCCCCCAGATCCCGTCTATCAGACTTCCGCCTTCAGATTTCTGTCTGCCATCCGCCATTGCCAGCTGCCTTCTCCTGCCTGCTTTCCGGCTTGGAACCTCTGGTGCCCCAAACAAGCTCATATTCAGAAACTGATTTCGACCCACATCCTGAAATTTGCCCTTCTCCATCGTGGGCCTCTTAAGACACTAAAATCTGACCAAGGAGGGTCTCCGGGAACTTTCGGTTGCTTTCTCCCTTCCAGACAGCATTCCTGCTAGGGAAGTCTGGCCCTCCGGGCCCGGATTGTCCTAGCGCCCTGAAATGAAAATCGATACCATCTAAGGATAAAATTTATGATATATTTGAATGATTATTTAGGTGTTATCTTTGAAATGTGTACTAACATAAACACTTTCGATGTTTTTTTTACACTGACTTCGCCTGTTGCATGTAGAATATATGGAATCGGCTGCAGGAACTTCAGGGGCCTCCACCGAGAAGGATAAGGGCAAGAAATCAGGGAGGGTCGCTCAGGGAAAAGAAGATAAGGATCAGATGAAGTTTCAGTTTTAGGGTGAGCCACTCCAGTCAAAGATCTCAACGGACTGGAAAGAAGTCTCAGATACTAACATTGGCCAGGTGGACATAGATGAGTTTACTCAGAGGGTCAAGGTCGACCCTACAACAAAGAATGCTAGACTAATAAGGCAGAGTGGAATTGCCAAGGCTGTTGGTTTTCCTCCCTCTCTCATAGCACCTGAACTAGTAATGGCTTGCCGAGAAGCCTACCAAATGGACACCAGAACAATCGTGGACAAGGAGGGGAACATCCTCGCCAACATGTCGCCAGAAGGAATTACCAAAACATTCCACATTCCTACGTTCCCACATATGGAGGTCCCCACTTTAGAACAATTCCAGGCAACGTGGGATGCCAAACCGTTAGGGTGCAAGAAATTGATCAACCTCCTCTGGCTTAAGGAGAAACAGGGCAGCGCTGCAAAGGTTCCCCACGAACTCTTCCGTAGTGATTTCCACAAAGACTATCACAACCTGGTAACTATGTTGAGCAGGGTCATGAGTCTCCCAATGGCTGCCTACTTCCAGGAATGGATGACATATTACATTGAGCAGATCCTGTGAGGGAATGAGGATGTTAACACCAAGACCTCATTCGACTGGGGAGGCATCATCAGCAACTGCTTCCACGAGCAGTTTGTAAACGTCAAGAAGAGTTCTAAGTTTAACATGACCTCCTACCTGGTGTACTCCCTGGCAGGTCATAGAGAATACAGCGGGCTATTCATGGCACTAGATCAGGGGCACAGGCAAGGGCTCAAGCCGTTTGACAAATACCCTTAGCTTCAATACCGCAACTTTAAAAAGGAGTACTACCAGGTCAATGATGCCTTCATTGGCCATATTATCATATTGATCACTGGAGACTTCGAGAGGAGAGTCTCCCATAGCGCCAGGGCACTCTTGAAGGAGTATGCCTTCCTATTCATATAGTTCCCCAAATTTACCTACATCTGGGCCCAGGGTTTCATAGAACAGCCGAACAGATTGCCGCGGTACCCAAATGATAGGATCATCCTCCTAGAGCTTTCCTGGCAACTCCAACACATCTAGGTCATCTTCGGCAACAAACACATAGCAGGGATCCCCTATCCCATGACCTTCGGCCAGGGCCTGTATCGACTGCAGACGTCTCAATGCGCCGACAACTCTGAGAAAGAGCTCAAGGAATACAATTTTGAATGGTATAGGGCTCGCCAGCGAATGGACCCACATGGCCATGTTAGGAAAGCACTGGGGCCGGCATACGCCCACAAGCACCATATTGAAGACTTCTGGGAAGATTGGAAAGATGACAAGGAGGTCTGCATGAGGCACTACATGCGCATGACCGTACAATTCTTAAGAAGAGTGCAACTGTTCCAGGTACCAGACCAACTCGAGGAGGATGAGTCCACCCTTATGCACCTGAGACACCTTGCGGTTGCCAACCTGGCAATCCCCTCCATTGATTGGGATGAGCAAGAGGTCGACGACCTGGATACCATCACCCAGCCAATAATAACTCACATTAAGGAGTGGGTTGATGGACAGGTGGCGCAACTAAAGCAACAAGGGGCGGTCTTAACATATGAGGTGCTCAAGAGTGAGCCAAGCGCCACAGAGGACATTGCCGCCACTACGTCAGCTGGTGAGACTTCCAAGTCTCCCCCTATCACCAGGTCTCAAAAGAGGAAGGGAACAGAGACAGCTCAATCTGCAGACCCCAAGGAGCAAGCAAAGAAAGACACGAGAGGCTCATCTCCCAAGAGGCTCAAGCAGACAGTGACTACCACCGAAGTACAGCCTCCCTTGCTTCTCCCTCCCCCGACTGGTGTACCACCCACCTCCCAGGCTATGGTCACCTCATCTTTGTAGGCAGTGGACATTTCTGTCCATCTTACCTCCTCACCCCTAGCCGGGTTAATAATTAACGTCAACTCCTCTTCTGGCATGACCACTCCCCCTTCCTCTTCTGCTGCCATGTCACCCATCACCTCCTTGCCTCTGGAAACAATAGCATCACCCATTCCCCTTTCCACTGTACCTGAGGCTATTGCGCGGCACCTGCAGAATATTCCCCCGAGCTCTCTTGGATCTTAATGGACCCTACTCTCCAAGCAGCCCTTGCCCAAGCCCTCGCAACAGCTCAGCCTTCATAACCGCCAACAGGGCCGCCAGCCATGGAAGCCACAATGAAAATTTAAAAGGAGTTGGAGGAGTTAGAACAGGAGGCCTCAAAACCTATTGAGGAGGAGGCCGATGAATATCATGAGCACCCTAAGTACGAGCATCGAACCATCGACAAGGTGGCCTATGAGGAGGAAGAGACAGGCTCTTCTGAGAGTGGGGATGAAGAGGATGGCTCGGGTGCTAGGGAGATCATCCAAGCATTCGATGAGGACATTGAAGAAGAGTCGGCTCAGCAGCCAAAGGATGTTGGGGAGAAAACAAAAAAGTCACCGCAGAAAGAAGAGGGACAGCCACAAGAGGAGCAACCCGAAAAGGATATATCTAAGGCCAAGACCCGTGTTGTGAAGAGCCCCAAGGCCAAGGCTGCTGAAGGGAAGAAAGAAGAAGAGGCAGTGAAAGAAGGAGGTCCCACCCACCAATTGTCCACCAAGCTACCCGTCAAGCGCCTCGTATTCATTCAAGACTCCGACGAAGAGGAGGAGGAAGCTACCAAGGAAAAGGAAGAGCCCCAAAAGGAAAAGGAGGCAGAAGTCTTGCCTCTAACTGAAAAGGGTGAGGGCAGCCATGGAGCACCCAAAAATAAATCCACCATACTCAACTGGCTGGAGAAACAGCTTGAAAAGACAACCCCAGTGCTGAAAGACCTGAGGGAAAGATTGGAGGCCATCTTGGCTCGATCTCTGAGCAAGACAAAGAAGGAGAAGAAGCCTAAGGTCCATTCTAAGATAACGATGGATGCTTCCAACTCCCGAGTAGCGCAAGTTGCCATGCCTACAATTGGCTAGACCGGGGTGAGCTATAATATCTCCACGAATTGATTTGGGGACAGCAACTAGGGAACATAAAGTTGAACACCTGGAGGAATCAGTGGCCACAGTGGTGCACCTGATCAAGCAGGACAAGGTATCCAAGGATGAGCTCAAAGTGCAAATTGCTGCCCTAACTGACTACATCCAACAATGGTCCTTAGTGGACAATCTGCCCACCACCTCCTCAACCACGCCACAGTTGCTCTCCAAGGAACAGATTGACAAGATGGAGAGAAGGAAGAACTTAGAGAAAACCACTGAAGATTGGTTCCGACGGGTCATATACATCGGGAACATGGGAATCAGCAGGGCTATGCAGACAGCCAACAAGTTCTTTGACCTAATCCAGTCCCTAGAAAGCACGAAGAGGCTCTGTACCAATTTCCCCGCCATCTACGACTCAGCCTTCCCAAAAATTGAGGCCATCCTCCAAATTCCTGAGAGCATGTGGGAAGAAAAGCAAGAACTAAAGAAAGAAGATCACTGGCTGGTAGATGTGTGGCACTGAGACCTCGATAACCGGAAGGACAGGTTAGAGAAAATCCTAGGCAAAGTAGATCTAGATATCGAGTGGATCAGAGAAATACGGGTGGAATGCGCTAAGTATCTCAAGTTGATGATGGGCTATGATATGCCCACAGTACAAATGGATGCCGAAAAGATCAAGTCGTACTTTCACGAGAAGATGAAGGACGGGGCAGCCGGAGAAATCACAACAGAATTCCTGAGTTTTGCTGCCCGCACCTTTGATCGATCAGAGCTTTTTAGAGATCAAGGCTCGAAGTATGATGAGGATTGGAAGCGGCTGGAAGAGAACACTAAGGAATGGAGCTACCAAGCGCTAAGATGCGAGATCATTGAAATCGACAAGCTCTAGGCCGCCATCCTCAAGCACATAGAACACGCAGCTTTTGAGGAGCAAGAGGGCAGCCCAGGGATTAGCTACAGGACGAAAGAGCAATAGTGCCATCCACTAGATGACAAAATAGGGAAGAGACAAAAAATGTTTTTAAATTTTAAATCTATTTGGGGGTAGGTGAAACCCTATTTTGTAATGAATCATGGCCACACAATTGTAATGAATCTTGACCATTCACTTAACTTTTGGGAAACTATAAATAGAGCACTCCCCTCATTTGCAAAAGTGAGAGTTGAGTTGTTGTAAAGGCATGCTCCACTAATTTATAAGAAATATCATTGACTTGGTGTATTTCCTTGATTTCTCTTTTGTCAATTGATTCATTCTCTAATTTCACATGTTTAGCTTAGATCTCATGGCTATTTAGTTAGTTGTTTACTTTATTTTGGACAAATTTTAGGAATGTTGTTTGGTGATTGTGAAAATTCCTACTTTGTTGATGATCCCTTAGTCCATACTTTTTGCTGTTTGCTGAAGGTAGATAGCTGTGCAAAGATAGCCTGGACTTGATTTGAAGCTGCCCCAAACATAAATCTTTAATTCATGCATGTATGTGGTGGATGAAGGATGAAATATCTGCAGCCCTTAGAAGATAGCACAATTTCCATGATACTGTGAAATCCCTGGTTAAGTGGGATATTATTTTAAGGAATTGTCCATTGTAGGAACTCCATTGTCACTATTCATAGCAAGCTTCAGACTTAGGAACTTTTCCTTCCCTTCGCTCTTTTTCCATTTTTTTACAAACTGAACAATACCAAGGTTCATTGCACATTGTAAAGCCAAATCCAACAATTAAAATGAAGTTCAAGACTGCTATTTGAACCTACAGCCAACGCATAATTTCTTTTATTTTAAGAACTCCTTTTCAAGATCCAATTTCATACTTTATGTCCAAACTTTGTATTTTCTATAACACCGCCTTGTGATCCCAGCAAATCACATCAAACTACTAAGGTATCTAAGCACTATCATGACTTGACATCCGAGAGACCTTGGGATAGTGTTCTACAATTCGATTGTGGGAGATTGTCTTTCAAGAGAGGTAGTGCACCTATGCACTGCCTATGTTGAAAAGTGCATAAAAACACCATCAACAGGTATGATCCTACAAGTCAGAGTTGAAGGAGAATCACCATCTAAGTTACTATCATCACTTTTCACTATGGAGGAAGGACATAGAGGATTAGAGGCCAAGCTAGGAGAGCTTTCCTTAAAGTGAAAACTCCTCTCAAGGAATAGCTCATCTATATTTGGATCCAAAAGTCTATATGCCTTAACACCTTCAAGCTATCCAACAAAGATGCAAGGCCTACTTTGATGTTCCAATTCCTTGCACTTCTCTAGAGGTATGTGTGCCCAAGCTAGACAACCAAAATAGTTAGAGAAATTTTGGGTATATTATTTCGCTACAAAATCAAAAGTGTTTGACAAATTTGTAGAATTTGTAGAATTTTGGGTATATTATTTTGCTACAAAATCAAAAGTGTTTGACAAATTTGTAGAATTCAAGAATTTGGTTGAAAAGAAAAGTGGTAAGTACATCAAAGTGATAAGGTAAGACAATAGAAGTGAGTAAAAATCAAATCATTTTTTAGATTTTTCCAAAAATCATGGAATCAAGAGAGAGTTCACTACTTCCTACACTCCACAACAAAATGGAGTTGTTGGAAGGAAAAATAGGGCAATTGTTGAAATGGCAAGGAGCATGATGAAAGAGAAGAATTTAGATAAAAGCTATTGGGCATAAGCCATATGAACAATTGTGTGTATTCTAAATAGAAGTCCTACAAAAGAAATTAAAGGAATGACTCATGACAAGTATCATCTAGGATAAAGCCAAGTGTTGATCACTTGAGAGTATTTGGTTGTGTTTCTTATGCGTACATACCAAAAGAGAAAAGATCTAACTTAGATTGTAAATTCCTAAAATACATTTTTATTGTTTATGAATCTAAAAATAAAGCATACAAATTATATTCAATCTAGTTAAGAAAAATCTTTTGATAGGCTGAGATGTGGTATTTAATGAAGCATCATAATATACCAAAGAAAATGAAACAAAAGGAAAAGAGACAGTGATTGATGAAGCTAAAGGAGGCAAAAGAAGACAATGAAACTAAATCAACTAATGCAAGAATAAGACAATATCAAAAGAATCAAAGGACAAATAAGAATCATCCACCAACTCTTATGTTAGATCCAAATTTTGAGAAAATGACAACAAGGTCACAAGCAAAAGTGAATTATGCATTGATGACTCAAATTATTGAAAATAATGATTACCAAACATTTGAACAAGATCAAGAAAAAATAAGAGTAGGACAGAAGCTAAATGAATGGTGAAATAGAAACAATTGAAAGGAATGACACATGGGATTTAGTTCAACTACCTCCTAATAAGAAGATTATTGGTACAAGGTGGGTGTACAAAACTAAGTATAAATCTGATGGAAGCATTGATAAGCATAAGGATAGATTAGTAGAAAAAGGGTACACTCAACAAGAAGGTATTGATTATACTGAAACATTTGCACCTGTAGTACGAATGGATACTATCATTTTTTTTTGGCTTTGTGAGCTCAACAAAGTTGGACAATTTATCAAATGGATGTAAAGAGTTCTATTCTGAATGGATACATTGATGAGGAAGTGTATTTTTCACAAGTTAAAGGTTTTTAAATATCATCTAAAGCACATTATGTTTACAGATTAAAGAAGGTCTTGTATGGTCTTAAGCAAGCAACAAGAGAATGGTATTCAAGGATAGATTCATATATATAACAAAAAGGTTCTTAAATAAGTCAGTTAGATTCAAATATTTATATTAGGAGCTTAGCTAAGGTTATTTTTATCTTAGTTCTCTATGTTGATGATCTTATCTATATTGGAAACAATTCAACTTTATTTGCAGAGTTTAGAGCAACCATGATTGTTAAGTTTGAAATGATTTACCTTGGGAGTGCAAATGCACTCATTTTATTGGTGCATAGCATGGAGAAATAGCGCAAAAATATTTTGTGTCTCAAAAGAAAATATGCATTAGTTATCCTGCCAAATTTTTAGATGAATTGAAAACCATTGCAACACCTATCAAGTTGGATCTTGGGTTGTCTAGCTTAGATGTGTTAGATCTAGTGGACCCCACTCTATATAGATAGTTGATTAGAAGTTTGATCTACTAAACTACTACTCAACCAGATATCACACATTTAGTGAGCTTGGTATCTAGGTTCATGTTAGAGCCTAAAAAAACATATTGGAGGGTAGCTAAGAGGATTCTTAGATATTTCAAAGGGACATTGAGCATATAGTCCCCGTGATTTTAGCATTTAGAGGATAGAAAGTTGGCTGGCTATAGAGATTTAGGATTTGAAATCTTACTCAAATGACTCAAAATTCCTCTACTTTGGTTATGCTTTCGTCTTGGTTCATCAATATTTTCTTGGAATTCCAAGAAACAACCAACTATCTCACTTTCTACAATAGAGGTTGAGTATAAAGTTGCAACATCAACAACTTTCCAAACTATGTAGTTGAGAAGACTACTAGAGGATTTACACCAAATACAAAATGGACCTAAATTGTTGTATTGTGGCAACAAGAGTGCTATACAAATGACAAAGTGTAATGCCCCGCCACACAACCCCAAAGGAACTAATACATCTCACATTTATGGCACATTTTTTTTTAAAGTAACTAACATGCTGCATAATACTAACATTCAATACTCGAAATGAAACTATACATGTACAACATATAACAAAGTACCTTGGGTTTACATGACTACATTACATAACAAATCAACATCTATTACAATACATGAAAGATAGACATACACCAATAATCAAAGATAATAACATGAACATGGACAATACATTATAACATGAATTTACATCAATCAACGATTACATTAGTAAAATGGTACTTCCCAACATGAATTGGGGACAAGTACAATAACATAGAATAATACATCTGGAATGTATGAATACAAAGTTCTATATCAAAATCCAACACTGGTACATCTTTTCACAACTTGATCATTGGCTGGGGACCCAATGGGGTGAATAGCAGATTCCACCCAACCACATGGACCCTAAGGCCCACCCTTAGTGCTAGGAGATGACAAGATGGACCTCAATAAAAACCATCAAGTGAAGCAAGGATTACAAAACCCCATAGCATGAGCAACAATATCATAAGGTAGCATCTAATACAAGAAACATAGAAACATCTGACACAAGATGCATCCAACATAGAAACCTTCACTTCCAAAGAAACATAGCAATAAGACAACATGACAAAAGCATCAGAAAAAACATCCACTTTTAGAGGTACATGAACCACAAGATAGGAATAACAAACATACAAGGTTGTTAAAGGGTGGAGTGTCATCATATAGGTAGCCATGAGTTACCCTAACATAACCTTCCTAGGCTACTAACCACCATCCTGGGTTATCTTGGTAACCTCTACTGGTTGCTAGATCCTTGTGCTCTCTATGCAAGATCAACATACCTTCCAAGATTACTATGTAGAGGTAAGATAGTTGACCTTGCCATTCCAAGACTTCCCACTATCCCAAGCCTAAACGAGCACTTGGGTGCATGAGTGACACTACATTATCCGAATTAATGTGTGAGTCTATCCAAACCCCCTAATTAATTAATTAAATTATCACTTGATTAAACTCGCAATGGGTTATCCTAGGCTAGCCACTTTGGGTGTCAACCCCCACTAAGAACCACTCCTTCAACTAACCACAAATCTTAAAATCACAAATGGGAAAACCAACTTGTACACAATACCAAATACAATAAAATAATTGCACCAAGTGAGGCATGTACCATCTCATGCTAGAACTTTAGGGTGACAAAAAACACATCCAAGTGCAAGACTCGAACCCATATAAACATAGTCCAAGTGTAAAGATCATCCGTCATCAAATAACAAAACCATGAAACCACCCACTTACAAGTGAAGCAACATAAAAATCAAATAAATACTCCAGGTTTGATGAGTTTTCCAATGTGGACCGTCTTAAGTCACTGACCCCCATACCAACCCATACAAGTAAAAATCATATCCCCTCAATCCTTTGGAAGATTGTCAAAATGATAACATAGGGGTTCTCCATCAAAGAAAGGTCAAAAAAAAATATCTCTAAGAGCTACTTTCATCCCACAATTAATAAGTCAACAAGTATGAAAAAATGAGTGGCAACATCCCAACGAAATCATTAGGCTCAACCAAAGCTAACATAATTAATTTTTGCACTTAAACAACTGAGCATCCAAAGGGAGACCTCCATTTTCTCCTCTCAGAATATGCAACTAGTAATAACTCGCTCAACATATAATTTAGATAATACACAATTTACACAAAAACAATACCATGACAATAGACAATCAACTAATAAACAATTTCAACAAAAAAAATTAACCCACTCCAATATTGGAATCAATCATGACAACAAACACAAGTGTTCTCAAAATTTGGTGCTTCATCTATTAAATAATTTACAAAAGAATACAATGCCACTCATATTTAATATTGAGAAATTAAGCAAATTTTCCCCTTGATTACATTGCCATTATTTATTTAATTTTCATTACAATGTGAACTTATATTCTAATTGTCTAATTTCATAAAGAGGCTACAATCCCACAAATAAACTAATTCAATACACGGTTGCAATAGTAACATTATTCAACATCGAGGATAGTTATCAAAATTATCCTCTTCCTAGAAATAAAAATTATTTTAATAACTTCATTGAAGGAAATTATTAAAAATCAAATAAACACATTAATATTTAACTATAATTTATTAAAACCAACCTTTTCTCCCCCTTTTTCTTTCAAAAATTGAATGATAAAATCATTACTAATAAATAAAAATAATCATAATACTTATTAAAATTGATTAAAGAAACCATTAATGATTTAACCACCATTGTAACAATTACTATTTAATTCATAAAAGAATTGAAGGCTAAATTATTTGATAAATAATAGCACTTTACTATTTTACTAACCTTGTTAATAATTTACTAACTCTATTCATGAAATTATTAATAGTTTTGGTGGGCTCACTTTATATCTTTATTATGGAATCTAAGTTTTTTTTTTAATTTATTTCTCCCCTTTGAGGTAAAAATTAGATTACATGAGAAAAAAATTAAGGGACTTACTCCCCCTCCCATTTCCACGAATCTCCCTAAAATTTAAGTTTTACATTAACTTAAGACTTTCACGCGATGCTTCTTATGCTATTCTTTGTTTTTATAAGGAAAGGTCTTGTTGATGGTGTTTTTATGCACTTTTCAACACAGGCAGTGCATAGGTGCACTACATCTCTTGAAAGACAATCTTTCACAATCGGATTGTAGAACACTATCCCAAAGTCTCTCGGATGTCAGGTCATGACAGTGCTTAGATACCTCAGTAGTTTGATGTGATTTGCTGGAATGACAAGGCGGTCTTACAGAAAATACAAAGTGTGGACATAAAGGATGAAGTTGGATTTTGGAATGAACTTCTTAGGATAGAGGCAATTATACTTTGGCTATAGGTTCAAACAGCAATCTTAGACTCCATTTAGTTGTTGGATTTGGCTTTACAATGTGCAATGAACCTCTGTATTAATCAATTACTAAAAAAGGAAAAAAGAGAAAAGGAGGAGAAAAGTTCCTAAGTCTGAAGCTTGCAATGAATAGTGACAATGGAGTTCCTTGAATGGACAATTCCTCAAAACAATATCTCACTTAACCAGGGATTTCACAGTATCATGGAAATTGTGCTATCTTCTAAGGGCTACAGATATTTCATCCTTCATCCACCACATACATGCATGAACTAAAGATAAATATTTGGGGCAGCTTCAAATCAAGTCCAGGCTAACTTTGCACAGCTATCTACCTTCAGCAAATAGCAAAAAGTATGGACTAAGGGATCATCAACAAAGCAGGAATTTTCACAATCACCCAACAGCATTCCTAAAATTTATCCAAATGAAGCAAACAACTAACTAAATAGCCATAAGATCTAAGCTAAACACATGAAATTAGAGAATGAATCAAGTGACATAAGAGAATTCAAGAAAATACACCAAGTCAATGATATTTCTTATAAATTTCTGCAGCATGCCTTTACAACAACTCAACTCTCCCCTTTGCAAATGAGGGGAGTGCTCTATTTATAGTTTCCAAAAAGTTAAATGAATGGCCAAGATTCATTCTCATTATGTGGCCAAGATTCATTACAAAATAGGGTTTCACCTACCCCCAAATAGGTTTACAATTTAAAAAAAAATTGTCTCTTCCCTATTTTGTCATCTAGTGGATAGCACTATTGCTCTTTCGTCCTGTAGCTAATTGTTGTTTCATTGGCTGTAGCTACTCCTCAGGGAGATCTTCTTCTTTGGCTGGGCTACCCTCTTGCTCCTCAGAAGCTGCGTGCTCTATGTACTTGAGGATGACGGCCTAGAGCTTGTCGATTTCAAGGATCTCGCATCTTAACGCCTGGTAACTCCATTCCTTAGCGTTCTCTTCTAGCCTCTTCCAGTCCTCGTCATACTTCGAGCCTTGGTCTTTGAATAGCTCTGATCGGTCGAAGGCACGGACAACATAACTTAGGAACTCTGCTGTGATTTCTCCGGCTATCATGTCCTTCATCTTTTCCTCAAAGTATGACTTGACCTTCTCGGCATCCATTTGCATCGTGGGCATATCATAGCCCATCATCAGCTTGTGATACTTGGTGCATTCTGCCCGGATCTACTTAATCCACTCAATATCTGAATCCACTCTGCTCAGGATTTGCTCTAACCTCTCCCTCTAGTTGAAGAGGTCTCTATGCCACACATCCACCAGCCAATGATCTTCTGTCTTCAGCTCTAGCTTCTCCTCCCATGTGCTCTCCGGCATCTGAAGGATGGCTTCAATTCTCAGTAGGGTGGAGTCGTATGTTGTAGGGAAATTGGTGCAGAGTCTCCTCGTGCTCTCCAGGGACTAGATCAGGTCCAAGAACTTGTTGGCTGTCCGCATAGCCCTGCTGATTCCCATGTTTCCAACATCTGTGACCTGCCGGAACCAATCTTTGGTGGTCTTCTCCAAGTTCTTCCTCCTCTCCAATTTATCTATCTGTTCTTTGGAGAGTAACTGCACTGTGGCTGTAGAGGTAGTGGGTAGGTCATCCACTGAGGAACATTGCTGGATATAATCGGTTAGGGCAGCAACCTGCGCCTTGAGTTCATCTTTGGTGACCTTGTCCTGCTTGATCAGGTGCACCACTGTGGCCACCAATTCTTCTAGATGTTCAACCTTTTGTTCCCTGGTTGCTATCCCCAAGTCAATGGTGGATATGTTGTAACTCACCCCTGCCTGGCCAAAAGTTGGCGTTGCTATTTGTGCTGCTCGGGAGCCGGAAGCGTCCATGGTTATCTTAGAACGGACCTTAGGCTTCTTCTCCTTCTTTGTTGTGGTGAGGGATCGAGCCAAGATGGCTTCCAATCTCTCCCTTGGGTCTTTCAGTACTGGGGTTTTCTTTTGAAGCTATTTCTCCAACCAGTCAGGCATGGCAGATTTATCCTTGGGCGCATCATAGCTACCCGCACCCTTCTTCGTCAAAGGCAAGACCTCTACCTCCTTTTCCTTTTGGGTTTCTCCCTTTTCTTTGGCAGCTTCCTCCTCCTCATCGGAGTCTTGAATGAATACGAGGCGCTTGACAGGCAACTTGGTGGAAAATTGTCAGGTGGGACTATCTTCTTTCGCTGCCTCCTCTTCTTTCTTCTCCTTAGTAGCCTCAGCCTCGGGGCTCTTGGCAACATGGGTCTCAGCCTCGGTGATATCTTTTATCTATTGCTCTTCTAGTGGCTGCCCCTCTTCAGTAGATGGTGACTTTTCTGCCTCCTCCCCCACGTCCTTTGGCTGCTGTGCCGACTCCTTCTCCAGGTCCTCATCGAAAGTTTGGATAATTTCTTTGGCACCCGAGCCATCCTCTTCTTCCCCGCTCTCAGAAGAGCCCGTTTCCTCCTCCTCATAGACCACCCTGTCGATGGTTCGGTGCTCATACTCGGGGTGCTCGTGATATTCGTTGGCCTCTTCCTTGATAGGCTTAGAGGCCTCCTGCTCTTGCTCCTCCAACTCTTTTGAAATCTGCATTGTGGCTTCCATGGCTGGCGACCTTGTTGGAGGTTGTGAAGGCTGAGCTGTTGCAAGGGCTTGGGCGAGGGCTGCTTGGAGAGTGGGGTCCATGAGGATCTGTGAGAGCTCAAGGGGAAGACTTTGCATATGACGCGCAAGGGCCTCGGGCATAGTGGTGAGAGGAACAGGTGATGCTATTGTTGCCAGAGGGAGTGATGTGATGGGCGACATAGCAGCAGAAGAGGAAGGGGGAGTGGTCATGCTAGAAGAGGAGTTGACATTAATTATTGACCCGGCCAGGGGTGAGGAGGCAAGATGGACATAAATGTCCACCACCTGCAGAGATGAGGCGACCACAGCCAGGGAGGCAGGGTGGATTGGTATTTCAAGCTCGGTGAAAAGCACACGGAAACCCGAGGGAGGAAATCCGATGGACCGGGCCCGAGGAGGAGGATTGCGTCGGTGAGAGTTTGGAGATTTGATTTTGACGGCGAAGACGAGGTTCAGCCCCGGGATAGTGGATTGCCCTACGTGAAGAACAGCCGCATGACCGAAAAGTTCTAGATCGGCGGTGAGGGCATTTCTGATAGGTTTGGCGAATTTAAAGGCATGGGTAATGAGTGCAATTTATCGTTCTTTGATTTTGTGCAACTCTAATTAATTGTTCCATTATTTAAATCCTCCAAAATGATGAAAAAAGATGGGAGGGCAAACGGGGATGGCCTACCTCAAAAACGCAAAGCGGGAAGATGTAGGATCCACTGGGGGTCGACGGAGTGAAGTTGATGCTGAGGATCGCGATGCAAACGAAGGCGGTGGGCTCCAGTTGATCGCTTGTGCAATTCGCTCCAATTCGGACAATGAAAATGACATTGGCAAGTTGGGTATTTTATACCCCAACCATCATTAATACGCGTATTAATTGCTGGTATGGCCATGCCAAAAGTTGGTGAAATTTCAAATTAGGTCGGCGGCGGCGGTGGAGGCTCCAAGGCCCGGCGGCCGGAAGGGCGTGAGGTGACGGCCGCCGTTTGATTTTTGACAACTTTGAACGGCCACGGCAGAGAGAGCCTCGGGGCCCGTAGCGCGGATAGCAGGCGGAGGTCCGCCGTCGATGGCGGTGGAAACGTCATGGAGTTCCGAGGACAGAACTCCAGACAGTCGGGTCTGGAAGGCGGGGTGGTAGTCAGCTAGAAACGACACACCACGACGGAAAAAGGCGAGGCGGGACCTGAGGAGCGGGAGGCCACCAGAGGCTCGCCGTCGACGATGGTAAGCCCGTGGCGGAAGTCTGGTTATGGACTTCTGGGGTTCGAGGTCTGAAGGGGCAGGCGCTGCCCACAAGTTTACGATGGGTTTATGCGGAGGGCGGCAAGGTGGGCCCCGAGGGGCGGAAGGACGTTTGGAGGATGCCACAGAGGACGGTGAACGCCAAGGGAAGTCCGAAAAGGGAACTCCAGGTGCCCGGGCCCGGAAGGGCGCAGGGCCGTCCTAGAGCCAAAATGCCAAAGGGAACCTGCAAGGCCTCGAAGGGCAGCAAAAACCAGAAGCAGAGGCATGATCGATCTATGATGAAACCTTGGAGCAACATCGGTCATGCAGAACATCAAAAAAAAAGAGGGGCACACAAAATGAGGTGGCCCCAAAGACCAGACAAGGCGAAAGAAAAGAGGGTCCTCGTTCTGAACAGGGCGTGTGTGCTAAGGGCACAACAAATGGCAACTCCACTGGAGAACGCTTTGGAGCGTTCTAGGGATAAATATTCATTCAGGACCCAGAATCTCTGGTTTTGCAGACCAGGAGCGGCTTCCAAAGATGAATCTGGGAGAACGAGGTCCTTAATTGGGTCAACTTATAGGACATCTCAGAAGCGTGTGTGAAGTGAGTTCATTCCTTTCCTAGGGATAGTAATCAGGGTTATCAGTTTAACCGAGTGAACTACATAAATTGCCTAATACCAAAAGTAACCTGGACATTGCCCCGCTACCAGTCAGGCGTCCATAACCCCAATGGAGTTGTCGCTACAATCTCATGGATATTGCTCTACTATCGACCGGGCATCCATAGCCCCGGTAGAGTTACCCGAACACCCATATGGTCATTTATTTCCTTTTTTCAGAGTTTCTTTTCTTCCTTTTTTTGCTTTGATATTTCATTTCTCTTTTACCATTTAGTTCGACTAGGTAAGCATTGAAGCCTACAATGGTTTTGAGACTGCAGTGGTCACTGGAGTAGACTTAAGATTTTTCACTCACTAGGGTGTCATAACAACCATAGTATGGTCCTTCAGAATTTATCATTATGTAATTTGTGCAAGATCCAATATGTGGGTAAGAAGATCCAGTGAAGGGTCAAGTTCTGAGCAGAGTTCAGACAAGGAAATCATTCGCGGACAGCTTTGCAAAGACCAATAATCTAGAGTGAATGTTTAGCTAGAGAACAAAAAGAACGGACATCAAAGTGGACCGCTTGTCAAGCAAGCATGACCACCACAAAGGAGCAGGAAACATCTTTCAAAACAAAACTGTTGGGAGGGAGAAAGCAAAAGCGACGCAAACAAAACACAAACAAGCAAGAAAGCAACTACCCTAACCTATGTACATGTATTTTCAGCGAAGAGCTCGAAGGAGCTCACACCTGGAAGTAATGCTTCAGGTGCTGCCCATTGACTGGCAACGAGACATTCTCACCGGTTAAGGTCTTTAGGCGGAAGGCATTATCTCCTAAAATCTCAGCTATTTGAAAGGGGCCAAGCCAAAGCTTGTCAAATTTGTTGTGTCCCCCTTTCTTTTCATGGGCCTTGTCCCAATATAGGACCAAATCTGCAATCCGAAAGGCCTTGATTTTGGCTCGGCGGTCGAGCCATCTCTTCACTACACCCTAATGTTTGGTGAAATTTTCTATTGCGCGGTTTCAGACTTCCTCTAAATGTAAAAGCTCAGCTAATCAAGCTTCCCTACGATCTCCTCCCTCATAGAAATCATTGATGAATTGGAGGGTAGGAATCTTCAGCTGGATGGGGAATATATGTTCCAGGCCATAGACAAGGTGGAATGGAGAATCGCCAAGGGCAGCCTTGTGGTGGGTGCGATTAGCCCAAAGGGCGAAATAGAGCTGGGTATGCTAGTCCTTGGGATTCCTATCTAGCAGCTTCTTGATCACAGTAATCAGATTTTTATTCGTAATTGGATAAGAATTTAAGGGTTGTTCCATAGTCAAACGCCCAGCTAGCAAATTTTAATGAAGCAAATGCAGGTCCATTATCACATACCAAAGCATAAGGACAACCAAAGTGATTTAAAATGAAACTTTCTAAGAAATTAGTAACTACTTCAGTTGTGCAATGCTTACATACTATTGCTTCCATCCATCTAGTACAATAATCAGTAGCGGTAAGAATGTACCTGTGTCCCGCAGATGATGGAGGGCTTACCGGACCAATGAAGTTGAGACCCCATTGCGCAAAAGGCCTTACCTCTAGCATGGGCTGCAGTGGGACAACAACATTCCTCTCCCTGGTGGCAGCGGTCTGGCACATGTGACATGAACAAACATGGCAATGGGCATCCTTGAAGATAGTTGGCCAATAATACCCTGCCCTTAGTATCTGATGCGTCGTAGAAGAACCTAAGCCATGGCTCGTACTAAATTTATTGTGAAACTCCTTCAAGATGCGTTCTGCTTCCTCCTTGCCAAGGCATCTCAGGTAAATGCCTTCATGATTCTTCTTGTAGAGAATGGAACGCTGCAACATGTAACCATTACTTTTCAATCTCAGGGCCTATTTTTGGACTCCTTGCAGATGCGGCGAACACTTATGATTTAGCAGATAATAAATGACATCTTGGTACCATTCTCCCGGGGAGACATCTTCAAGTTGGTACTGTTGTATTGTGAGTTCAGGTCTAGCTTCTATTGCTGTTTCGGCAATTGTACGGGTGAGTGCTTGCCCTCTCACCAATTTCATCGGTTGGATTTCCATATCATATTCTTGTAGTAGGGTGACCCACTTGGCCCTTCATTCACCCAATTCATTTTGCACGAGCAGCGTCTTTACTGCTGGGTCAGGGACAATGGCGAACACCTTGTTGCGTAGAATGTAGTGTGTAAATTTCTTTACTCCCCTGACGAGAGTGTACGCCTGCTTTTCTATGTTTTGCTAACGCAATTCAACATCTTTGAGGGGAGCACTCATGAAGGTGATTGAATGCTCATTTCCTTTGTCGTCTTTCTGGGTCAACATGCTAGCACAAGAATGCTCTGAAGCAAATGAGTAAATGTAAAATGACTTTAGATAATCCGGGCTAACTAACACAGGTGCCTCAGTAATAGCCCATTTGATTTCTTCGAAGGATTGTTTGGCGTCAGGCATCCATTCAACTTTGGCATCTTGTTTGAGCATGGCATTAAGAGGTTTGACAATTTTCGTGAAACCTGTGATGAATTTTCAAACAAAGTTGATCTTTTCGAAGAAAGATTTTAATTCCTTCTTGCTACCCGGGGGCTGAATCTTGAGTAAGGACTCGATGCGCTTAGGATCAATATAGATTCCTTGTTCTAAAATGATGTGCCCGAGTAGCCTGCCTTCAGTCATTCTGAAAATGCACTTCTTGGGGTTTAGGGAAACCCCGAACTCCCTGCATCTCTGAAATACTTTGCATAAGTCAGAAATGTGCTCCCCTCGCCTCTTAGAAAATACGGTCAAATCATCCATGTAGATGATTATGCACTTGCCAATTAGGTCTTTGAAGGCGATATCCATGGCGCATTGGAAAATGGCACCGACGTTGATGAGCCTGAACGACATCCTTCTCTATGTGAACGTCCCCCACTTAGTAGTGAACGCCGTCTTGTGGCGATCCTCGTATTGCACCATTACCTGGTTATACCCAGAGTATCCGTCGAGGAAAGACATCATCTGGGAGCTGTTGACGATTTCCAACACCTCATCCAGCGAAGGTACTGGATAGTTGGCTTTCTCCGAGGCACGATTTAGATTGCAGAAATCCACGCACAATCTAATCTCTCCGTTCTTTTTCCTAACCGGGACCAAGTTGGCCACCCACGTGGAGTGCCTGACAGGAAAAATGATTCTTGCTGAGAGCAACTTTTGCACCTCCTTATAAATGATAGGCTCCAGCAAGACATTGATAGGGCGCTGTCGCTGGCGGAAGGGCCTTACTTCGGTCTTGAGCGGGATGGTGTGTGTAATGACAGAGGTGTCGTACGTTTTCAAATCTTCATAGCTCCATGCCACCATGTCGTGATACCTTCGTAACACATCCGTGATTCCCTTCTTTTCTTTAGGTGTGCACACCTTTCTGATAAAAACATTCCTGGCATCCTCGGCTGTCCTGAGGTTGTGAGCGTTGCATTAGTTGCTTATAGCCTCCTTTTTTGTTTGCTGATCCTGATCTCTGATCTAATCCAAGTCGAATATGCGTTCCAATTGAACCATACCCCTAGGGATTGTATTGGTTTTGAGGTTAATGACCCCCTCTATGTCTAATTCAACCTCCTGCGGATCAACTTCATCAATTATTTGAGCTATGAAGACGTCAGAACTTGTGATGAACTGGAGGATATGCTTGTCATCATTGAAGACTTGCATGTGGGTGACATTATCTGGGACTGATGGCATGGAGGTAAGCTCAACAGTGAATCTTTTGAGCCCAGACAAAGAGAGGGGTTGTAGAGTGCTAGCCGCTTGAGCCAAGGCATCGGCTGTGTGATTCTGAGCACGAGGGATCAATTGTATGTTGAATGCATCTAAGCCCTCTAATAGATCCCAAACCCTGTGTCTGTAATTGGTGAGCCTTCGATCATGGTAGGAGTACAACTTCCTAACTTGCTTAACCACGAGCACGGAATCCCTGAAAACTTGCAGCGCTTTCACATTTTTCTTCAAGGCCATGAGAAGGCCAAAGACTAAGGCCTCATATTTTGCTACGTTATTGGTGCAATAAAATTACAATTGGTGGGCAGCGAGAAACGTCCTACCCATTGGACTAATGAGTTCAATCCCCGCCCTAGCTCCTTGCCTTGACTTCGATCTATCAAATCAGAGCGTCTAGCACGCGTAGGATTCCTTATCTTTAGGTCTGATTGAGCCTCCATTCCCTTTTGGCTGGACAGCAGGCCTTGTGATCTTAGGGAGGCTTTTTGCTTTGGGGCAATGATCAATAGGTAGTTCCACTGGTGTCTCCTTTCGCATTTTTGTTTGGGGGGTAGCTGCTTTACTAACATTCGCCACTGCTGCTTGGTACAAGCAACAGTCGACCTCAGAGTGAGCAGCGTTGTGAACCCTGTACCAATTCGGCAACAAGAGATCCTGGAAATTCATTCAAGCTCCTAGGCTGAGTTGATCCCTTGTGCACTTTTCCATGAATTCCTGGAAGCCATTGAGCAATCCCCAGTCGTCACCCTTATCAGGTTCATCATCGGCTTCTACCAACATTTCTGTATCTGTGGGCATTCGCGTAGAACTGGTCGAAGGACTACACAACACCAGCAATACTTCATTTGCACTTTCTTCCTGAGGGCCGACCTCATTTTGGTAGGCAAAAGGGCAATAATTCCCTAAGTCGGTCTCGGTGAACAACACCTCACTGAGATTATTGTATTCCATGATCATATACTTCATACGAGGTTCACAATTGATGCGGATCTGATTTGGCAGCCCCTTCCATGGCAGCCACATGTGAGAAAGGTCAGTGGCTATGTATCCATTCAGCGCCTTGGTGAACTCCCTTCCCAAAATAATTTTGTATGCATCGGGAATATCAGCCACTTGAATATCAATGACCTGTTGTATTTGTGGGTTTATAGCAATCTGCATGGGGATGTGGTTTATTTCACCCACGATGTTGATCTCTATTTTATCCAGCTGGGTTACCTTTCTGTTCGATGGCGTGGGAGTGATGTCCAGAGCTTTGTAGACAGCCAAAGGCATGACATTGGCAGACGCTCCTGAATCGAGCAGGCAGTTATGCAGATTCTTTCCAAAGATCCTAATGGTGGTTAGGAAAGGGGGAGTTTCTGGTCTCCCTTGGAGGATGCCCATAGGTGTGTCCATTTGAGCTACCTGACCCTTGTTCCTGTCACTAGCCATATCCTTAGTTTGCTTAAATTGTTGGTCCTTAGAAAACTGCCTGGCAGCCCTTTCTGGCTCCTTTTCAATTTGTTTACTTGTTGGCTAATTCGCAAGAACATCCCTCCTTTCCAGGCATTATCCTATATTTCTGGTTCCTTCCTGGGCTCCTCAAAGGTTACCCTCTTAGCTGAGGTTTCTTGTGTTGTATTGGAGGACGGAGCCCCATTCAGAATCCTAAAGAAAGGATGCCTCACGGTGGGAACTTTAAGTAATTCAAAGGCTGACAAATTGATTTTTACCTTATTAAACTCTTCTGCTACATATTCACCCATTTGCTCAATTTCAGAGCTAAAAGCTTGGCCTATAGCAGAATTAGGGGTTTGGACCTTGTTTGTCTGGATGAGTTTTGAGGTTGGCCTTGAGGCTAATTCTGCGACTGATTTTGAGATTGGTTCTTGTTGAGGTATTGGGCGGGTATGTGAGGAAACCCAGGGTTATTGCTGGCATTTGGATTAGGCGGAGTGGCAAAATTATTTGGTGGGGTAGAGGTTGTGAAGGGTCCGCCCGCTTGTCTTTTCCTAAGGAAGTAGGGGCTCAATCATTGATGGAACATGTGGACCTCATCTACAAATGGTTTCGCTTCATCTACTGGACCATTATCTATCGAATCGAAAAGTTGAGCCAAAGTTTGTTCATTACTTACCTCTTGCGCTATCTCATCCTCAATAGGAGTAGGCTCGCCTTCGAGCTCATTGCGGTCACCTCACGGAAACGACGCCTGATTAACTACCAGACACGAGGAATCGTAGGGCTCGGATGGGATGATGTCCCTATAGTTTGCATTGTTGACTGCATTTTGTACTTCTACTTGGAAGATTTCAGCAGCTGTCTGGAACTCGGGACAATCCAGCTCATAATACCTGTTGATTTTGTGAAGTCGACACCATCCAGACAAGACTGCCTCAGAAAAATACACGCCGCTGGATGTTTTGTCATTGCTTACTAGTTGGTCGAAAGGCGTAGGGATGCCACCATTGTTGGGCCTAGTGTTCCATGTACGATTCTGCCTCTTAGAAGGTCTCATTTCCGTATTTTGATTAGTGTTTTGCTCCATCTCATAATTCTGCCCAGAGGAGGTGCCTACTTCCCAATTATCTCTGTTGTCTCTATTGTCTTGATTGTCCCTATTGAGATTGGCCTGAAAGTTGCGTTGAGAGGCCTGCAACTGGTTATTCTGATTGTTCAGATGTGTCATCTCCTTGCAAATTTTCTTGATCATCTCCGCTAGTTCCTCTAGCTTGTCCTTCTCAGTAGCACTCCCGGGTGGTGGCACTGGATTTTGGAGAAAAGCGGGGGGGGGGCGCCAGCTGATTTTGATAGGCTGGAGGAAAGTCTGGTCCTGATAGGTACAACGACACTTGGGGCTGTTGGGAATACGCCTGCTAGTGCGGAGCCGCTTGGGAATAACTGTACTGCTGTTGGGGCCACAAATAGGAAGATGCGGGAGGCACATAATTCAATGGTTGCACCGGATGCGGCACCATAGGCAATTGGGGTACCTGGTTCATAAGAGGGGTTTGATGAGCAAACGCCTGATTAAGCCCCTGAATCTGCATCAGGTTCATTGACCTGATAGAAGCGGTCATTGAAGTAGCCAATAGGTTTGTTGACCTCCCTTCTGATAGACATGAATTGTTGGTAAAGGTCCGTAGGGTTCACAGGGATCTTGTATTTCTGCAAGAAGGCATTCTTCATCAGGTTCCACGAGGTGATGGATCCCCTCAGCAGATTGATGTACCAGTAGAAGGCCTCTTCCCCCAATGAATGTAGAAAGAGGTGACATGCGACGTCCTCATGGTCCACTTACATTTCGGTGATCGCCATTTTGAATATCTTGATATGCTCTTAAGTCGACCTTTGCATGTCGCATGGATGGAACTTTGAACAAAAGCCCTCTGAATTCTTGGGCATATCATTGTAGACTGCAAAGTGTATCAGCGAAGGGTTATGCGCTAACCAAGCCATAGAGGATGGCGGAGGTGGCACTTGCTATTGGAGAACAGGGATTTGAGGCTATATTGGCAATACAACCATAATGTGGGGCTGCTCTTGAGCTATGGCTACTTGGACTGCGCCTTGGTCTGGAAGGGCCAGGAGAGGAGCGAACCCTTGGCTGCCGGAGGTAGGATGTGCAAAGGCTGTTTGAGATGGTTGGGTGGAAGATGAAGGCTAGCCAAATGAAGGTGGGGGTGAAATGGAGGCGGATGGAATGGAGGAAGAGGAAGAGGCGGAGCTACTTCCTTGTGCTCGTTTTTCCCTCGTGGGAGGCTGCAATTCTTCAAATTCTCCCTTGTTTGGTGCTGATCGTAGAACTCTCTGAAACCTTTCTGGGGAGAATGATCCAATTCGATCCAGCTTCGCTTTATCCTCTAACTAAGTATCTTCACCATTGCCCTCCTTCTAGCGCCAGTTCTGTTGATGATGTTTTTATGCACTTTTCAACACAGGCAGTGCATAGGTGCACTACCTCTCTTGAAAGACAATCTTCCACAATCGGATTGTAGAACACTATCCCAAGGTCTCTCGGATGTCAAGTCATGACAGTGCTTAGATACCTTAGTAGTTTGATGTGATTTGCTAGAATCACAAGGCAGTCTTACAGAAAATACAAAGTGTGGACATAAAGCATGAAGTTGGATTTTGGAATGGAGTTCTTAGGATAGAGGCAATTATACTTTGGCTGTAGGTTCAAACAGCAATCTTAGACTCCATTTAGTTGTTGGATTTGGCTTTATAATGTGCAATGAACCTTGGTATTGATCAGTTACTAAAAAAGGGAAAAAGAGCAAAGGAGGAGAAAAGTTTCTAAGTCTGAAGCTTGCAATGAATAGTGACAATGGAGTTCCTGTAATGGACAATTCCTCAAAACAATATCCCACTTAACCAGGGATTTCACAGTATCATGGAAATTGTGCTATCTTCTAAGGGTTGCAGATATTTCATCATTCATCCACCACATACATGCATGAACTAAAGATAAATGTTTGGGGCAGCTTCAAATCAAGTCTAGGCTAACTTTGCACAGCTATCTACCTTCAGCAAACAGCAAAAAGTATGGACTAAGGGATCATCAACAAAGCAGGAATTTTCACAATCACCCAACAACATTCCTAAAATTTATCAAAATGAAGCAAACAGCTAACTCAACAGCCATAAGATCTAAGCTAAACACATGAAATTGGAGAATGAATCAAGTGACATAAGAGAAATCAAGAAAATACACCAAGTCAATGATATTTCTTATAAATTTCTGCAGCATGCCTTTACAACAACTCAACTCTCCCCTTTGCAAATGAGGGGAGTGCTCTATTTATAGTTTCCAAAAAGTTAAATGAATGGCCAAGATTCATTCTCATTATGTGGCCAAGATTCATTACAAAATAGGGTTTCACCTACCCCCAAATAGGTTTACAATTTAAAAACATTTTTTGTCTCTTCCCTATTTCGTCATCTAGTGGATGGCACTATTGCTCTTTCATCCTGTAGCTAATTGTTGTTTTCTTGGATGTAGCTACTCCTCAGGGAGATCTTCTTCTTTGGTTGAGCTGCCCTCTTGCTCCTCGGAAGCTGCGTGCTCTATGTACTTGAGGATGACGGCCTGGAGCTTATTGATTTCAAGGATCTCGCATCTTAACACCTGGTAACTCCATTCCTTAGCGTTCTCTTCCAGCCTCTTCCAGTCCTCGTCATACTTTGAGCCTTGGTCTTTGAATAGCTCTGATCGATCGAAGGCATAGGCAGCATAACTTAGGAACTCCATTGTGATTTCTCTGGCTGTCCTGTCCATATTTTCCTCAAAGTATGACTTGACCTTCTCGGCATCCATTTGCACCATGGGCATATCATAGCCCATCATCAGCTTGAGATACTCATTGCATTCTGCCCAGATCTCCTTAATCCACTCAATATCTGGATCCACTTTGCTCAGGATTTGCTCTAATCTCTCCCTCCACTTGAAGAGGTCTCTGCGCCACACATCTACTAGCCAATGATCTTCTATCTTTAGCTCTAGCTTCTCCTCCCACGTGCTCTCCAGCATCTGAAGGATGGCTTCAATTCTCAGGAGGGTGGAGTCGTATGTTGCAGGGAAATTGGTGCAGAGTCTCCTCGTGCTCTCTAGTGACTGGATTAGGTCCAAGAACTTGTTGGCTATCCGCACAGCCCTACTGATTACCATGTTTCTGATGTTTGTGACCTGCCAAAACCAATCTTCGGTGGTCTTCTCCAAGTTCTTCCTCCTCTCCAGTTTATGTATCTGTTCTTTGGAGAGTAACTATGGTGCAGCTGTAGAGGTAGTGGGCAGGTCATCCACTAAGGACCATTGCTGGATATAATTGGTTAGGGCAGCAACCTGCGCCTTGAGTTCATCTTTGGTGACCTTGTCCTACTTGATCAGGTGCACCACTGTGGCCACTGATTCTTCTAGATGTTCAACCTTTTGTTCCCTGGTTGCTGTCCCCAAGTCAATGGTGGAGATACTATAACTCACCCCTACCTGGCAAACAATTGGCATTGCTATTTATGCTGCTAGGGAGCCGGAAGCGTCCATGGTTATCTTGGAATGGACCTTAGACTTCTTCTCCTTCTTTGTTGTGGTCAGGGATCGAGCCAAGATGGCTTCCAATCTCGCCCTTGGGTCTTTCAGCACTAGGGTTGTCTTTTCAAGCTGTTTCTCCAACCAGTCGGGCATGGCAGATTTATCCTTGGGTGCATCATGGCTGCCCTCACCCTTCTCCGTCAAAGGCAAGACCTCTGCCTCCTTTTCCTTTTGGGTTTCTCCCTTTTCCTTGGCAGCTTCCTCCTCCTCATCGGAGTCTTGAATGAATACGAGGCGCTTGACGGACAACTTGGTGGACAATTGTCAAGTGGGACTATCTTCTTTCGCTGCCTCCTCTTCTTTCTTCTCCTCAATAGCCTCGGCCTCGGGGCTCTTGGCAACATGGGTCTCAGCCTCGGTGATATCTTTTATCTGTTGCTCTTTCGGCGGCTGCCCCTCTTCAGTAGATGGTGACTTTTCTGCCTCCTCCCCCACGTCCTGTGGCTGCTACACTGACTCCTCCTCCAGGTCCTCATCAAAAGTTTGGATAATTTCTTTGGCACCCAAGCTATCCTCTTCATCCCTGCTCTTAGAAGAAACTATTTCCTCCTCCTCATAGACCACCCTGTCGATGGTTCGGTGCTCATACTCAGGGTGCTCGTGATATTCATCGGCCTTTTCCTCAATAGGCTTTGAGGCTTCCTACTCTTGCTCCTCCAACTCTTTTGAAATCTACATTGTGGCTTCCATGGCTGGCGGCCCTGTTGGCGGTTGTGAAGGCTGAGTTGTTGCGAGGGCTGCTTGGAGAGCAGGGTCCATTAAGATCTATGAGAGCTCAGGGGGAAGACTTTGCATATGCCGCACAAGGGCCTCGGGCATAATGGCGAGAGGAACAGGTGATGCTATTGTTGCTAGAGGGAGTGATGTGATGGGCGACATAGCAGCAGAAGAGGAAGGGGGAGTGGTCATGCGAGAAGAGGAGTCAATGTTAATTATTGACCCGGCCAGGGGCGAGGAGGCAAGATGTACTGAAATTTCCACCGCCTATGGAGATGAGGTGACCGCAGCCAGGGAGGCGGGATGGATTGGTAGTTCAAGCTCGGCGAAAGGCACCCAGAAACCCGAGGGAGGAAATCCGACAGACTAGGCTTGAGGAGGAGGATTGCCGTCGGCGAGAGTTTGGAGTTTGAGTTTGACGGCGAAGACGAGGTTTGGCCCCGGGGTAGCGGATTGCCCTGCGCGAAGAATAGCTGCGCGACTGAAAAGTTTCAGATCGGTGGTGAGGGTGTTTCCAATAGGTTTGGCGAATTTCAAGGCATGGGTAATGAGCGTAATTTACTGTTCTTTGATTTTGTGCAACTCTAATTAATTGTTCCATTATTTACATCCTCCAAAATGATGAAAAAAGACGGGAGGGCAAATGGGGATGGCCTAGCTCAAAAACGCAGAACTGGAAGGTGTAGGATCCACCGGGGGTCGACGGAGTGAAGTTGATGGTGAGGATCATGACGCAAATGAAGGCGGTGGGCTCCAGTTGATTGCTTGTGCAATTTGCTCCAATTCGAATAATGAAAATGACATTGGCGGGTTGGGTATTTTATACCCCAACCACCATTAATATGCATATTAATTGCTGGTATGGCCACGCCAAAAGTTGGTGAAATTTCAAATTAGGTCAGTGGCGACAGCGGAGGCTCCAGGGCCCGGCAGCCGGAAGAGCGCGAGGTGACGGCTGTCGTTTGATTTTTGACAACTTTGAACAGCCACGGCGGAGCGAGCCTCGGGGGCCCGGAGGGTGGACAGTAGGCGGAGGTCCGCCGTTGATGGCGGTGGAAACGTCACGGAGTTCCGAGGATAGAACTCCGGACAGTCAGGCCCGGAAGGCGGGGTGGCAGTCAGCTAGAAATGACACACCACGGCGGAAAAAGGCGAGGCGGGACTCGAGGAGCGAGAGGATGCCAGAGGCTCGCCATCGACGATGGCAAGCTCGGGACGAAGGTCTGGTTACGGACTTCCGGGGTCCGGGTTCTGAAGGGGCAGGCGCCGCCCAAAAGTTTACGACGGGTTTATGCGGAGGGCGGTAGAGCGGGCCCCGAGGGGTGGAAGGATGTCCGGAGAACGCTGCAGAGGATGGCGAATGCCAAGGGGCATGTAAAATGAGGCAGCCCCAAAGACTCGAAAAGGAGAAAGAAAAGAGGGTCCCCGTTCTGAATGGGGCGTGTGTGTTAAGGGCACAACAGGTCCCTAGTATGGTTGATTTTTAAATGAAATCACCAAAATAGTCGTGCCTAATAATACTCACACAAGGGAATAGAGGAAGCCTACGATAAAAAGGAATCATTTAAAATACAATCCAACCTTATGATATCGGTCTCACAAAGAGCTAAATACAAGATACACATGCAGGGGTAAAAATTGCAAAACAGAGTCACATAATTACAAATATGAGTTAACTATTAATAAATCCATATCAATCGATGCACATGAGAATGCAAGGCTTCAGCGATATCTAATTTAGAAGGCTATGAGAGCCCAGTCCATAGGTTTAATAATAATAATAATAATATTTTATAGTCCATGATACCCGACAATCTGGTTTTGGGTCTACAGACGGCCTACAGCACTATGGAACTCGTACTCCCAATATTGAGGGAGGCACCTAACTCGTGCTCCACAATACGAGGTGTACATACCTTACCCCCTGCAGGATTTGAACTTGTGACCTCTCTTTCAAGAGTACAAGTTCTCCACCATTAGGCCAAAGCAGGTGATATCAAGATCTCTTTATGGATATAGACTATTCTAAAAATAAGTGTCTTCAGCGGTCAAAGAAAATGGCTTTTAGAATAATAGCAACATCAAAGATTGTTTAAATATGAGATCAAATTTCTAACCAAATAAGACATAGCCAACGAGACATGTAAATAATTCCATTTCCACCCAGCAGCAAGGCAGACCCAAGGGTGACACATGAATTTCCCCAACAAAATCAAGAAATCCTAATCATAAAAATGACTCAGAAATTATATTTTCTTTTTAACATACTTTCAAGAGCCAAGAGAGCAAATAGAAGGATAAGGTTCAAGAGGAGATTATTGGAAATACTAAAGGTTCAAACAAATAGAAAGATAGGCCTGTGTTAAAAAATAGATTCAAACAAATGCAGTTGGCAGGTGTAAAGATAAGCTTGAAACCTCTACCAGCAGCCGCACTGCTTGTGCCTCTATGGTGTAGGAGGTGGACAGAGGCAAATAAAGATATAAAAGGTTAATTGCATTGCATGAATGAAAATGGTTACAATTGCCTCTATTTATAGAGGTCTTTGGAGAGATCTGGAAGATCTCAAAACTACTTCGCATGGAGCTAGAAAAATTGCACATGTTTTTGGTGGTCAGTGAATGACAGCAAAGAGATGGTCGGTGGAAGATGGTAGAAGCTTCTACCTTTAATGTTTTCGGTGGTAGAAATTAATATCCGCCAATAGTCCCCCCTAATTTCTACCACTAATTACATCATTGTCTTTCATCATCTAAGCGTTAGCTCATACAAACATAAACACTATTTCATTTTATCTGCTGCTTTTCACTACTTCCTTAAGCTCTGTGGAGATGGGATAGACTCATAGACTTCGACTGAAATCTGCTCCGATCCATACACTTCCTTTATGCCAATTCGATGATGTTTCAAACTGCCAATTCCTTATGTGATGCCCACCTTATTCAACAAAACCTCTTGAAACCTTTCATCTGTCACAAATGGTGACAAGATCACCTCTAAAACTTAGCTCTTGACATCTGTGACAAATGGTGACAGGATCACCTCCAAAATCTTGCCTAACGTCTGTCACAAAAGGTGACAGGATCCCCCAAATGATCTCCTTGTCTTCTCAATCTGCGACATTCCACATAGCCTTCAATCTGTATGGCGGTGGATGCCACGGTCTCCTTCCAAACAGCGGTGGGTATTTCCAACCATCGAACTCTACTTCTGATTTGAAATCAGCGGCTTCCTTCTTAACTTTTCTTGCGACTTCTTCAACTGCTCATCTTTGCCTTGAATAGTAACTTCTAAAACTGACCACCTTCACAGTTCTCATGCGGTAGCTTTTACAACATATGCGCCCCTTTCCTTCTCCATACAGGGACAGATCTTGGTTTATTCCTTAGCAGATCTCTATTGAATCTGACTTCTGCTGCTAACACGTCCTTGGATGCGGCATCCTCAATCTCTTTTTGAGAATGACTTTCTTCACAGACAGCAACAACGATCCTGGTCTTCAAACAGCCAGCAATCTTTTCCTTCTGGACTTTTTACTTCTTCCAAAAGCTGTGATCTTCAGCTCTCCGATTTGATGCCCACGGTCTGCAAACACAATCTAGCAGCAACATCTTTCAACAACACTTGCTTCTCCATCTTCCTTGCCTTGCGCAAATACATCAACACGTTCTTGGATCTCTCTTCATGGACGATGGCATTATGACTCCACTTTAGTGCTTGGCTGTTGCACAGCAACAAATTCGGAATGACTTCCTTCTTCAAAATGGCCTCTCAACACTGGGTCTACTATGCAACGATCTGCTGGCAGATTCTTCTGAATCTTCTTCAACATCTACTCTTACAGCTGCAGGCCTTTTGGATAGCATCAAATCTCTTGGGCGGTGGTCTCTGGCTTTCTATTACTCCTTGCGATTTCTCAGCAGCTCCTCAAACATCGATCTTTTTTTTTAACAGCTTTTTCCCAAGCATCTTGGAAAAATAGTGATCTTCTTGATTGCAACAGCTTCTGTAGTTTGTATGGGCGGCTTGAATTCACAGCACTCCATACACCTCCACTTTAAAATCTCAACTCCTTCATAATCTGGGGCTTCGTACAGCCGCTCTTTCTCCAGGCGACTCAGGGATCTTCTCAAACTCTTTCACAGCAAACTCTCCCACAATCTTCTGCTCTCCAGGGTCTTCAACCATAGGCTCTGATACCACTTGTAGGAGGTGGGCAGAGGCAAAGAAAGATATAAAAGGTTAATTGCATTGCCTGAATGAAAACGGTTACAATTGCCTCTATTTATAGAGGTCTTTGGAGAGATCTGGAAGATCTAGAAACTACGCATGGAGCTAGAAAAATTGCACATGTTTTTGGTGGTCAGTGAATGACAGCGAAGAGATGGTCGGTGGAAGATGGTAGAAGCTTCTGCCTTTAATGTTTTCGGTGGTAGAAATTAATATCCACCAACATATGGAAGCTTAGGAACGGGGCATGCACATCCCTAAGGGAATATGATAGATGAATCTGGTGAAAATATTGTAGTTGAAACAGCGCTGGAAGGCAGGAAAATAAAGTGTGAAAGCATGAGACAAGGCATGCAAATAGTTTGATAGAATATACACAAAATTGATTTCCCCGGAAGCTCTCTCAAATCTTAGAGCTAATGAAGCACTCCAGAACGCAACCTAACATTAAGAGCTTTATTTGTTTTCTAGGTGCACCCAGCCATGCGGGAATTGGCGGATGGAGTTGCGCTTACTTCACTTATCAGTAATCCCTATAGAATTACATGTGTATAGTTAATAATTTGGTGCACAAATTGCAGATTTATATTAGCGGATGAAGGCCACAGGAATCTCCAGATTGTTGCAAGAGAAATTGTCCAGAGAGATTTGAACCGATTCCCCCATAAAATAGATACGATGATCTTGAGGAGTATATAGAGGTGATGCCAAATGAGACAATCTGAATAACAGGCTTGCACTTGCAATGATTCAGAACAAAAGAAAATAGCAGGTGAAAACGCACAAACGGCATCCCATATATATATTTACGATGAAAAGAGAGGGATTGTGACAAACTAAAATTCACCTCCACAACAAGGAATTTGAGATTCAATCAGATCTATGTGATCTCTCCCAGAATTTAATGGTTATGATCTAAGTCGATTCGAAGTTGGTTATCCCAAAAGAAATTCCATTCAATTACAAGTTTCCATTTTATTTAAACCATTTCAAAGGTACGAATTCCTACAAATGAATTCAATGATAAACTTAGAATTCTTTGTGGTCTATTTGGGAGCAACCACACTATTTTACATTTACCTTAATAATTAAGAAGAGTAGTAATCATTTGGTAGACAGCTAGCAAATGAGAAAGCCTACCTGATATCGCTTACACTTGGAAAAAGACAGCTGAAAGGGTGTAGGGTGATGGAGCAACCAGATTGCCAAACATCTCCTCCTCTCGCAGTGATGAATCAGAAAGTTTTCTCAGACCAAGTTCTCATTCCCCTACTGAAATCACCAGAATAATTTTGTTCTTTTTTCTTTTTCTTTTTTCCTATATTTTTTTTTTCTTCCAACCCATTTCTTCCAGAGAAAGTCTTATTCTTCTTTTTTTATTTTTTATTTTCCAACCCCTTTCTTCCAGAGAAAGTCTTATTCTCCGGAAGACTGTCCTTTTTTTATCCTTTTTCCCAATTAAAATCCCAGAGATCAGTTTTCATTGGAGGAATCTAATAATTTCCCCTTATTCCAATTTTTTTTTCTGTTACACAAGCTAAAATTAGCTTATTATTTTTTGCATGTTCTCAGCTGCATCAATTTGTAACGGCAAGAGTAATTGCTTTCCAGAAGATTCTCTGATTATTTTCCATTTTTCCTTGCTTTTAACAACAGTGGGAAAACTTATCTCTTTATTCAATTAAAAATCACATTACTTTCTATATCTAGATTATTATCCTTTATGATAGTAATTTGTCAATAATTATTAGAAAACAATTTAAATACAATTACTTCTACAATCACTAAATTTTATTTTATTATAATATTCATGTTTGATTTATTTAATTCAATTTAAACATTATTATTATTTTATTTGTCAAAGTCACAAAACTATTAAATTTTTTATTTAATTTATCATAATACCTCAAATACAAATCAAACAAATTGAATCAATACCAAACCATGCCTAACTTCGTAGTGAGATAGAAAAAATCACATGATGATGCGAATGGAGGGGCACTACACAAATAATTCAGTATTTCATAGTAGGACCAAACATATTGAGATTCAACATCACTATATTAGAGAATTGGTTCAACAGAGATTGATTGAGATTGTGTACTATAGTACAAAATATCAAATAGCAGATATTTTTACAAAGTCTCTAGCTCGTGAAGGGTTCCATAAACTCAGAGATCTACTTCATGTTCTTCCCAATGGTCATTATGGGGGAGAATGACAAAAATAATGCCCATTGGAGCAACCTTTCTTGACTTTAGTGTTTATCATAAATAATGTTCTGGTGCATAGTAAATATTGTAGTTGAGTTATTGGTGAATATGGTTGTGTGCCATAATGTAACCTCTTTCTGGATCTCTATATAATAGATGCCCTGCCTCTTATTTCATTAAAGAAATTTGGACTTTTGTGTAATTGCTTGTGTTGTGATTAGCAATCACCATTGTTGTATTATTTTTCCTTCAATCATAACTATCAAAGAATGACTCTAAAATGTGGAGGAAACTTTAATTTCAACATGGAAATCCACAAATATATAATGTGATAATGAGGTTACCATACATAAAAATTGTTGCATTGCATAGTGCATAGAAATTATCATATATAGATATTTTATCAAATTTTAACCCTCTTGTTTATATTATGCTATATTATCAAGCATTAAACTTTAAAGAGTATGATGAATGTAGGAAAATTCATCTATATATATAGTTGGTTCTATGAATGAAAGATGCTAGAGTAGTTCTAAAAGATGAAAGTATATAGGAATTTACAACTATAATTAATAAATGGGTGCTTATTACATTTAATTTTTAACAATATAAAAATCTTCAGTTATGTTACCAAAAACTTGAAAATGAAAATATTAGGAAATCAATAGAGTTCAAGCCAAAAGCACCAGGAACAACATTCTAGCTTAAGGAAGAAGACAAGCTTAGATGAAGTTGTCAGAGGTTATTTGATGCTTTGCAGAGAACATCGTTCTAGCTTAAGGAAAAAAACAAGTTTAGAGAAAGATATCTGAGGTTATTAAGTACTTTGCAGAGAAATCCAGTGTTGCAGTTTGCACTAGCTGTCATACGACAACTAAGAACAATGACTATGCAAACATTCACGTCTAACATGAACCTCATTATATGATGGGTCTACAAATGATAAGATGCATGTCCAAACTTGTATAAAAAATTGGGAAGCTTTGTTAATCATTAATTATAAATTTATATACAAAATTTTACAGAAATGATTGATGATGACATTAGAACTAAGAATAGTAAGAGAAAAATAAAAAGGCTAACACACTACTTTAGAATCTTAGATAAGTTAAATTAAGTTTGTAGATGGCTATAAGCATGTTGATATTTTAGGAATTGTTTTTGGAAGCAATATATAAGAATCAAGGATTTAGAGAATGTTCAATGGTATTAAAAGTAAATCAAGATATGATCCATATATTGCCTTGTCCTACTGAGGAGTTTTAAATTTTATTGATATAATAGTGGGCTTTCATCCCTCATATTTATTTTTATCTATAGTGGATAGACCATCAATCTATAGAGTAGATCGGCCTCAATCTTTTTTTAGTGTAAACAACAATAGATTGCCTAATAATAGTATTTAATATTAGAATAAAGGAAATCTTCCCTTATAATGAATAAGCCCACATTTTAGAGAGCTAAGGATTGAAGTATTAGGTTATAAGGATATAAATAGGAGAATGAAGATCTTGGATGAAACCAACCCTCAATTAAAATCTAATTGTAGTCTACATAAAACAAGACCTTTCAACAATTGAAGAATTCTAGAGGATTTTTTACCTCTTACAAAATTGTTTTAAACAAAATAAAGTTGTTTCCATCTACAAGTATTTTCCCTTTCTCATGGTACTCTTGGATTTTTTTTAGTTTTTGACTTTTAGTAGGGGAGAGGGGCCCATAGTAGAGCAACCTACCTTTGTGTTTCTCAAAATCCTACATGGAAATTTCAAATCAATCCTAATTCTGAACAATAGTTTATTTGGCAACTGATTTTCTTCTATATTTTGTTTCAGGGCCACAACATCAAATATGATGCCACATCAGCATGCTTTTGTTGGGGTATCCAAAAAGGACAAAAAAAGAAGTGAAACTGATAGTTGTGCACTATGTCATGTTTTATTGGTGTGCTAATGTGGCATCACATGATTTGTCACTTTGTGCACTTTATGGATAAAAAGTGTTTCACAATTGGATATTAAAGTGCTCCACTATGGGGCCCACTGAGGACTACTTCTATCCCCACTATTGGACTATGCTCCATTACGGGCCCCTCTCCCCTACTATTTGTAGGATCATATTTTTCACATGTTGCTTTCTGCATGCAATTTTCCCATAAATTTTTTTGAGCTTAACATTTTACAAAATTATGTCCTAAATACAGATGATACAATCCAAAACTTGAAATGCATATTCCAAATGAAGGGGCTAAGAACAAAGAAACAATAAAAAATCTTTCCCAAGTACAAAATACCCTAATTACCCTTAATTGATTCAAGGTTTAAAGCATCTTTAAAACATTAATAAATTTCCCAAATACTGGAAAATTAAAAACATAAAGAAGTAAAAAAAATTGGACACAAATGCGAATTCCCTCTAAACAAAATATAGGAAATAAGAAAGTTTGACTTCTAAATTAAATTGGGCTATTTTTAGGGAGGAAGTCTATTCTAAGTATGTGTGGGTATTTATTTGTGGTTTGAGACAAGCCTGGAATTTGACGGCCACCCCTACCTATCATATGAAAATTTTGTGATGGTTTGTTCATTTAAATACCTGTCACTTTACGTTTTATGAAAAAATTTAACTGTCAAAAAATATTTAATTTATATTTTTTTATATAAAATCTTTTATATTAAAATATTATTGATTTTATTAATCCTACATATTAAATATGATTTTTTTTTATAAACTTCTATTTTTAATAATAGAAGTAATTTGAATTTTTTAAATATTATGTGTCATATAAATTAATTAAGTATTTTTTATAGGAATCATACTTCTTAAAAATACCAAATAAACAATAAAAAATATAATAATTTGATACAAACTTTCATTATATAATTTGCATATATTTAAACACAAAAAACAACTTTTGGAAAGAAAGGAACTATTTTCTTTTATTATTTTTAAATTGAGATGCAAAAATTAATGATGCATTACATAGAAAATAAATAAAAATAAATGTTATCAAAGGTCAAGAACTCTTCTTGACTTTGTATTCTTCCATATTTGATATACTTTATTCCAATTTACATCATTTTCTTGAGGTCCACTTAAAGACAGTCTCATTAATGCATCCAATGTATCCAAACCCAACCTTGACTTTCTAACATATTTGACTTTCTAACATCTTTGATGATGTTTTGTTTTGAAAATCCTATTTCACAATCAACAGTACTTGCACGAGTAGTAAGCACAACTTCTATGCCAATAGTCTATATTACGAAAGACTCTCCATGCATCTTCATCTTGAAACCCTCACAACTCAAATGCAATGAATCAACAAAAGAGTTTAACTCCCTTTTACAACCGGTAACATCAAATATGGATACAAATTCATTTACATTATTTGAAGTAGTATCTTGAAAATGTTGGAGAAGCTTTATCAATTTCAAACCTGTCCAAAATAATTATATAAAATTAAAAACAGTTTAATCCTTATTCAACTCATTATCTAAAATTTCAACATGCTCACCAATAAAACACAACTTTGTATTATCTTGAAAAAAAAAAAACACAACTGTTGTATTATATTAAAAAAAATCAAAGTCGGTGAATCACTTGTAAAAAAAATGTTTAATCCTTAAATGTTGTATTATGTTGAAAAAAATCAAAGCTAAGAATAATTATTTGTAAACGGAAACTAAAATTTCAACATGCTCATTGCTTACCAATAATTTTTATGTTGTATTATCTTAAAAAAAATAATCAAAGTTGGGAATGATTACATACAAAATGTTGTTGAAAAAACAAGTTACAATGCTATAAAATAAATGCTTTCCAATAGTGAAATTTTGTGTTATGTGATTATTCATAAGGATACCCTATATATATTAAAAAAATGTAAAATTAGAAAATATTGATAATTAGAAATAAATCTAAAAATCTTAAATTTAGTGTTAAAGTTTCTAAATTATGTAGAAAATAAATCTTGTTAAAATATTTAAAAAGTTAAAAATCAACTATATTCTATTTTGAAAAGATTTTGAATTAATATAATTTTTATAATAAATGTTATAAATCATATATATTAATAAAAAGTAATAATAACTATTAGTAAAAATGTCAAAATTATTAAAAAAATTAGAAAAAACTATATTCAATTGAAAATATTCTATTTTCAACATATTTTGAATTAATAAATATATTTATAATAAATCATATATAATATAAAGTTAAATTAGAAAGAATTATTCCAAATCTAAACTAATTTATATTTTTATCATAAAAATTATTTTATTTTATATATATATATAAATTATTTTATATATATATACAATAAATTTTTACGGTTTAATAATAATTTTAAGTGTCAATTTTACGGTTCTATAAAAATATAGCAAGTCAAATGATATGGTCTAATAAATTTTAAGGTTGTAATATACGGTCCAAAATGCAAAAAACGATCAAATAGACCATCAAATTCTAGGCCTGGTTTGAGAAAATGGCAAATCTTGAATAATCATATTATAGAAAATTTTGTATATGGATATGAATAATCGATCATTATCAGAAACACAAAAGACAGCTTGCAAAGATTTATCTATCAACAAGCACGCATTAAACTGCCTCTTTTCCTCTTGAAATAAACAATCTTTTTCACGTCTATGCTATATTATATTCATGTATTTGATTCAGCTAGAAAAATGAACCCTCGTAACGCAAAAATCCTAACACAATTCACCCAAGATTTACCATATTACGGAAGAGAAACAATTAAATTTCAATATACTTACTGCCAATTACATTGATGTAAAATTTAAAAAAAAATAAGAGGGTAGCACAGGAAGTACTCTCTATAAGCCAATAGGTATTTATTCCTCTACATAAGAATATGATAGGACAATGAAACATAGAACAGTCTCTTAACAAGGCATTCTCTCTATTTGAAAACAATGTCTAAATGGTAAGGCTTTTTTGATAGCAACGTTTCCACGGTTCAAAGTCTTAAGGAAAATATAGTCTTCCCATAATAGTGATCGAACACCAAAGACGGTAAGGCTATTTTGATAGCAACGTTTCCACGGTTCAACGTCTTAAGGAAAATATAGTCTTCTGATAATAGTGATCGAACACCAAAGACGGAACATGTTTGAACATGGCGAGGAGCAGTGTTGATGAATTTGTCAAGCAACACTTCTCTGCCTTGATCGAAGCTTGGGCTATGCCAAGGGAAGATTATCCTCACATGCTCTACTCCTCTCGGCAATGCATCCCATTCATTTACGTCAATAACCTTTAATATTACGATTAAGGAGGAGCTTGTGAAAACGAACGCACCTGAATCGGACCTCTCACTGCGGAGGAGGAGATCCGTCGGTGAGATGATCGCCAATCCTGAATGGCGGCCTGAGGGTTGGATCACAGAAAAAAGAATCAGAAAAAGCGGTTATTTTGATAAGGTGTTCCATAAGTATTTTTTTCTTTTTCCAACTTTCTCAGTTGGAAATAGGATCTGATGGGATTTTTCTAAATGTGAAATTTAATCATTTTTTTAAATTGTTTTTGAAAATTCTCAGTATTATATAGAGCTAGCTACTGGTTATAGTTTTCCATCAAGGCCAGAGGTAGAGCGATATTTAGAAACAGGAACGAGGAAAAAGCCAAAGGGTAATCTTTGTTAATATTAAAATCTCATTCTATTTAGTTTTATTTGAATGCATTTATGGATGGTTATACTATTTGATTTACCACAGGAACATACAATAAAAGGGTGAAAGCAGGTCCCCAGGTTTCTGTTCAAGTACCTGTCATGAGAGGCCAACTCTTGTTGGCTTAGGTACAAGCCATGCAAGAATCAAAACTGTCATCTACTGTCGTTGGCTCAGGTACATGCCATGATAGGACAACATCCATGAGAGGCCAAGTGTCGTTAGCTCAAGTACAAGCCATGCAAGAATCAAAACGGTCATCTACTGTCGTTGGCTTAGGTACATGCCATGAAAGGACAGTAAATGAGACACTTGCCAACAGGGGAAGCTTAGAAGCCTGCAGCGAGAGCAGGAACATGGGAAACTCAGCATAAGCTAATACTATATAGACAACCTATATTGTTTTTTTTTGGTATAGTCCATATTCATAGCCACTTATAATCCTTTTTCTAAAGTGATCTGATCATGTAATCCCTCCACTGATGTAAGACAAACTGTACAGGCAGATTTTGGTTTGCATATGGCCTTACATGGTATAGCTGCTAAATCAATGATGATATAACTAATGTAATTCTGTTGTATGCATTTAAACTATTATTAATAAAAAAAATTCATTGCATATGTAAATGAATTTGTTTTATTAATAATAGTTTAAATGCATACAACAGAATTACATTAGTTATATCATCATTGATTTAGCAGCTATACCATGTAATGCCATATACCAAACAAACACCATCTTCTGTGATGGAAAATTCGAATCATAGAAAAAGTTATAATGACACAATGACTACAAAAAAACAATATCATTATATATAATGATAGCTATCTTTGAGGATTTCAACATTCTGCTCTATTCTAAGCGCTGACGAAAAGGCTCATTTACTTGTCCTTTCATGGCATGCGGCACTGCAATGAAATGACCCCTTTATTTCTTGCGTAATACTGTAGCGACATGGCCTCATGTGTTGTCTATCATGGCACTGAGCCCAGCGACGAAGATGGCGGTTTATTCTTGCGTAACTGCTGAAAACCGAGTTGACCTCTCTGAAGAAACCGAGTTTCTGCTGCACCATCAAAATAGTAACTGCAATACATTCATTAAGCAATAGAATGATTTAATATTAACAAAGACCCTACGGCTTTCGTTCTGTTTCATGTCACTACGACGCGATGGAAAACATAATACGTCAACTGGCTCTATATGACTTCTTGCGAGAATTTTCAAAACAATTAAAAAAAATGATTAAATTTCACATTTAGAAAAATCCCATCAGATCCTGTTTCCAACTGAGAAAGTTTTGAAAAAAAAAAAAACTTATGGAACACCTTATCAAAATAACTGCTTTTTCTGATTCTTTTTTCTGTGATCCAACCCTCAGGCCCAGTCAGGATTGGCGATCATCTCAAAAACATATCTCCTTCTCCACAGTGAGAGGTCTGATTCAGGTGCGTTCGTTTTCACAGGCTCCTCCTTAATCGTAATATTATCCTACGCTTCTGCTGTGTGAGGTCATGCCATCCACAAAAGGAAAAGAAGGAAAACTCTAATTCTAGTGGGGAGGTCAGCGTTGCATATATATCTAGCTCCTCAATACCCAATTTGAAGTGGAATCTGGCATGCTTGAGGTGGGGGCAGGCCTGCAGAAAGGCTGTGTGGACACGTGGTGGGTTGAATAGGGAATAGTGCCAATAATATTCCAACCTGGGGCAGTTCCTCCCCACAATGTCTAATGTCACCAAGGCCTTGTGCTCTCCTCCTCTCACGTACTCCACCTCCAAGTCCACTTCCAGCCGTTGTAGCTGCTGCTAAGATGAAAGAAACTTGTGGAGGAAGTAACCATGCATAAGGATGTCCACCACGCACGGTGTGCCCGCATAGAGGTCGATTTCTGGGTGGGTGGAAAAGGAAAAGTATCCCAAAATGGCATCCAGTGTTTCCTCATTGTATTTGTGGTGGCGCTGAACATCATAGCAGAAACGGAGGCTCACGAGGCGGGTGTGTGAGAAGTGATTGTTGGAATGTTAACCCTAACTGCTGTCGTCACCTCCAGCTGTTGCCCGCAATATCACAATCAATAAAACAACCATTGCGATACCGCGGGAGACTTCCGTAATATTTTGTTTTATCTTTAACCGCCAGAAAATTTCAGAGTACAGGAAAATTAATATTTAAGTTTTAATATTATTGTAAGGGACATTTTATTAAATGCATTTTGACCAGGAAAAAGTGGTTATGTAATTTGTAATAATTTTTTTGTTGGGCCCTCTCTTTCGTGAATATTTTTCACGTGACTTTTTACTTCAACATATATTTGTATATGTAATTTACTTTTAATTTTTAATGCAAATGTGAGCAAACAGAAAATTATGATGCTCTGTGTTGAAGAAAATATTTTTTGAAGTTTTATTTTTACTGTGTGAATTCCTCTTCCTCTGGCCTTCACGTGGTATCAGAGCAAGTTCGATTATCAGAGTCAATTTTATCAAAGAAGATTATCTCGGTAAATTTCAAAAATGGCAGCAAGCACAAGCTTGACAAACTCACAAATTCCACAGTTTAATGGGAAGAATTATGAGTACTGGTCAATTACCATGAAAGCACTATTTAGCTCACAAGATATATGGGATTTAGTAGAGAATGGATTTCCAGAGCTAGCAGATGTAGTAGCATACAATGCTTTAACACAAGCAAAGAAAGACTTATTAAAAGACACAAGGTAGAAAGATTCAAAGGCTTTATTTTATCTATTTCAAGTTGTACATGAGAGCATTTTTCCAAGGATTTCAGCAGCAAAAAAGTCCAAACAAGCATGGGACATACTTCAAACAGCCTATAAAGGCATGGAAAAAGTTAAAACAGCAAAGCTACAAATGCTGAGAAGAGATTTTGAAACAATATGTATGAAAGACAATGAATCTGTAGATTCATTCTACACCCAAGTCATTGGGGTGGTTAATCAAATTAGGTCTCATGGAGAGAATCTAGAAGATACCAGAGTTGTTGAAAAGATTTTAAGGAGTTTTCCCACAAAATTTCTACCGGTTGTAGTTGCTATAGAGGAGACAAAGAATCTCGCACAGTTCTCATTTGATGAGCTGTATGCATCTCTAATTTCTTATGAACACAGGCTAAAAAGGTCAGCAGATACATCACTGGAGCATGCTTTCAAAACTCAAGCTTCAGTCAGTCAAGGAAGAGGCAAAGGTAGATCAAGAGGAAGAGGAAGAAACTCTTACAAAGGTGAAAGATACAGTCTATCAAGTTCAAGTGGAAGAGGCAGCAATCAAGGCTCAAGCCAAAACCCAACACAGAATCAGTCACAAAATCAAAGGTATGATAAATCTCAAGTCCAATGTCACTACTGTAAAAAATATGGGCATTATATGAATGAGTGTAGAAAGCGATATAATAATAATAGACAAAATGCAAATTTTTCAAGAGAAGGTCAAAATCAGAATTCAGATAAGAGCACAATGTTTTTAGCTTGTAATGTTGCTCAAGCAAATGAAAAAGATGTATGGTTTTTAGATTGCTGTAGCAATCATATGGGGAATCTAGAAATGTTTTCAAGTTTAAATGAGAATGTAAAGTCTGATGTTACATTGGGTAATGACAACAAAGTGTCAGTCAAGGGAAAAGGAGATGTCAATATTTTAACTAAACAGGGGGAGAAAAAGTATATTTCAGATGTGTATTTTGTGCCTGGTCTGAAACATAACTTAATGAGTGTAGGGCAACTGGTTCAAAAAGGGTATAGAGTAACCTTCAAGAATGGTCTGTGCACAATTTTAGACAAATACAAAAGCAACAAACTTATTGCAAAAGTCAGAATGAAAAACAACATAATGTTTCCCTTAAAGATAAAGCCAGATTTGAATATAAATTATGCTCAAGCACAACACTTAATGAATTCACAAGTGGGTAGAGAAGAAACTACAACAGTAGTGCATAAAATCTTTCAAGCTGAGATAAAAGATGAAAACTGGTTATGGCACCTGAGATTTGGGAATCTCAACTTTGGAGGTTTAAATTTACTTCATAGGAAAGGCATGGTCAAGGGACTACCTTTAATAGAAAAACCAGAAAGGGTATGTGAAGGGTGCATTTTAGGAAAACAACATAGAAAATCATTTCTAGTAGGAAAGTCAACTAGAGCAAAAGCCCCTTTGGAAATTATACATTCAGATTTGTGTGGACCTATGCAAACACCTTCAATAGGTGGTAGTTTTTTATTTTCTGACATTCATTGATGATTATTTAAGAAAAACATGGGTTTATTTTCTAAAGCAGAAAAATGAAGTGTTTGATCTGTTTCATCAGTTCAAGAATTTGGTTGAAAAACAAAGTGGTTATTATATCAAAGTGTTGAGAACAAATAGAGGTGGTGAATATATTTCAAGAGAATTTTTTAATTTTTGCAAAGATCATGGAATTCACAAGCAGTTCACAACTAGATACACACCTTAGCAAAATGGAGTAGCTGAAAGGAAAAACAGAACAATCATGGAAATGGCTAGAAGCATGTTGAAAGCCAAAGATTTGTCAAATGAATATTGGGCAGAAGCAATATCTTGTGCAGTCTATATAATGAATAGGTGTCCAACAAAAAGTGTCATGAATATGGTACCTGAAGAAGCATGGACAGGAAGAAAACATAGTGTTACTCACATGAGAGTATTTGGATGTGTTGCATATGCACATGTGCCTAATGAATTGAGAAGGAAGCTAGATAACAAAGGAGAAAAATATATATTTGTTGGATACAGTGAAGAATCAAAAGATTATAAGCTCTATAATCCAACAACAAAGAAAGTTATAATCAGCAGAGATGTACAATTTGTAGAAGATGAAGCATGGGATGGAAGCATAGAGAAGACAGTTAATATTTCAGCTAGTATACCTCAAGAGGAGAATGAAGTTTCAACATCAACAAATATTCCAGCTATTGTGACTCCTACCACTCCCATTCAAGCTCAACAAAGTGGTCCACAAGTGACACCTGCATCGACTGTAAGAAAAACCTCATGCATTCAAGGAAGTAGTCCAACAAGAGAACAACAAACACCATCTACAGCAGGACCATCGGGTTCATATTCCACAAGTTCAAGTGACATGTCAAATCCTACAATGGCAAGTCTGATAAGACAAAAAATTAGAAGCATAAGAGATATATATGAGCAAAATGAAGGTGAGAATAATTCAGATCAGATTTCTCTTACTGCATTTTATTCTCAAATAGAAGATCCAGTTCATTTTGAAGATGCAGTCAAACATGATAAATGGGTAAGTGCTATGGATGAAGAAATTGAAGCAATTGAAAAGAATCACACATGGGATCTAGTCAGTCTTCCAAAAAACAAAGATGTCATTGGAGTGAAATGGGTTTATAAAACCAAATTGAATGAAAAATATGAAGTTCAGAAGCTTAAAGCAAGATTGGTTGTAAAGGGCTATTCACAACAGCCTGGAATTGATTACAATGAGAAATTTGCACCTATAGCACGATTGGATACTATAAGAATGATTTTAGCTTTAGCAGCTCAGAATAAGTGGTCTCTATCTCAAATGGATGTAAAGTTAGCTTTTTTAAATGGTTATTTAGAAGAAGAATTTTATGTGGATCAGCCACTGGGGTATGAAATTCTGGGTCAAGAAGACAAAGTTTACAAATTAAAAAAGGCACTGCATGGATTGAAGCAAGCCCCAAGAGCTTGGTACAACAGAATAGACAGTTATCTTTTGCTGAATGGATTTAATAGATGTAGCAGTGAGCCCACACTGTATACAAAAATGAATGAAGAAGGTGAAATATTGATAGTATGCTTATATGTTGATGATTTAATTTTCACTGGCAATTTGTCAATTGATCTGTTCAAGGAAGACATGAAGAAAGAATTTGAAATGACAGACTTAAGTCTGATGAAGTATTTTTTGGGCATTGAAGTGAATCAAAATGAAAATGGTATTTTTATTTCACAGTCAAAATATGCAAATGACATTTTGAAAATGTTTAATATGATGAAGTGCAAACCAGCACCAACACCTACAGTGACAGGTCTAAAACTAAGCAAGGATGATCGAGGGTCTAATGTTGATCCAACTTTGTTTAAGAGGCTTGTTGGAAGTCTCATGTATCTCACAGCCATAAGGCCAGACATTATGTATGGAGTAAGTTTGATTTCTAGGTTTATGGAAACACCAAAAGACACCCATTGGAAAGCTGGGAAGAGAATTTTAAGGTATGTAAGTGGAACAAGAAATTTTGGCATTAAGTATTCAAGTTCAGATGAGTTCAAACTCATAGGATACACAGACAGTGACTGTGCTGGCAGCACTGATGACAGAAAAAGCACGTCTGGTTATGTATTTAATTTTGGGATAGGGGTTGTCTCATGGTCTTCAAAGAAGTAGCCAATAGTCTGTCTTTCATCAGCTGAAGCAGAATATGTGGTAGCCACAAGTGTAACATGCCAGGCAATTTGGATGAGAAGAATTTTGAAAGAATTGCAAAATGAACAAATGGAGGCAACAAAAATTTACTGTGATAACAATTCAACCATAGCTCTTTCAAAAAATCCATTCTTTCATAAGAGAAGCAAGCATATTGATACGAGGTATCATTTCATCAGGGAATTAATTAACAATGGTGACATAATTTTAGAGTTTTGCATATCAGAAGAGCAAAGTGCAGATATTTTCACAAAGGCACTAGGAAGAGATAATTTCATCTTTCAAAGAAACAGATTGGGCATGGTGGACAACACAGTTATGTTTAAGGGGGAGTATTGGAATGTTAACCCTAACTGCTGTCGTCACCTCCAGCCATTGCCCGTAATATCGCAATCAATAAAATAACCATTGCGATACCGCGTGAGACTTCCGTAATATTTTGTTTTATCTTTAACCGCCAGAAAATTTTGGGAAAATTAATATTTAAGTTTTAATATTATTGTAAGGGACATTTTATTAAATGCATTTTGACCAAGAAAAAGCGGTTAGGTAATTTGTAATAAATTTTTTGTTGGGCCCTCTCTTCCATGAATATTTTTCACATGACTTTTTACTTCAACATATATTTGTATATGTAATTTACTTTTAATTTTTAATGCGAATGTGAGCAAATAGAAAATTAATGAGTAGCAGCTCTGTGTTGAAGAAAATATTTTTTGAAGTTTTATTTTTACTGTGTGAATTCCTCTACCTCTGGCCTTCAGTGATTGATGAGGCGGTTGCAGATGGATGGATGCCACACCCCTGCAACACGATATCAAGTTTGCAACATCTTTCAACGATAACTTTTCGGCTATTTTAATTATTATCTCATTCGGGAGCTCTTGCAAGTTCATGCGAGTAAGCCTTGACCTTCTCCTTCCTTCTCTCAATTCGCTCATCCTGCACAAAATATGAATAAAATCATTCATGTTGATTTCAAGCTTCAGAATCATATTATGCAATTTATGAAATTTATAATTTAAAATTGAGAGAACGCCTGCAGAGCAAGTCTTAATTCATGGGCGGATTTAAACAGTGCACATTAAGCATCGTGTGCACCCCTCTTTATAGAAATTTATATTATATATACATATATATATATATATTTATTGATAGTTAAATAGCTCTCATATATATTAATATATATTATTTACGCAAAATTTATCAATGGAAAATTCACGGCCAACAATTTATCACCATGACAATTTGCAGGGCAAAAAATTAATTGCATAAATTTTTGGCCATTAATTTTCCCTAGCGGTGAAATTTCCCGCAGTGAATTATTGACAGTGAATTTTCCATTGGTGAATTGTTGGCGGTGAATTTTCCTACAGCCATCATCTATAGTGTTTGAGTCAACATCCTTAGGCCACCCCAATACATAAACTTCAATAGCCTTAACCCATCCCAATACATACGCTACTATCCAAAAGAGTTACAATTGTAGACTGGCTAGACCCGCCCCAAACTACCTACAGACACATACTAACATACCCATTTCCCAAATTTTGATTAGAAACCAAAAACCAAAAAGGAAACTTCACTGGCTACTTACGATTTTCATTAACATTTATAGAATAAAAATAAAAATATATAATATTTTATATAAAAATATGATTTGATTGTTTAAGAGAAATAGGGATGGTTGGTCGCATTACAAAAAGATGTTGCAAAACACAGTTAAAGAAACAGAGAAGGAGAAACAGAGTTGCAATTAAGGGGGCCCACACTAATCATCAATGCTTAGTATAAGTTGTTTAAGCCTATCCTTAATTTAGGGCTTTTCCTATTTCTTAGAACAGAATTTTTGGAATATATATCAATAAATAGAGTACATTTAATCTATGGAAAAAGAGAGAGTGCTTGCTTGTGAGATGATTCAGTTCTTGAAATTTGACTAAGTTCAACACTTGTTACTCCCCTGATGCTTTATTTTCAAACATGCAAATGATCACAAACTGTAGAATAAGGATAAAATTCAGGTGAAAGACATGAATCAATGGTATCAAACTACCAAATACATAAAACTTAAACTCTAAAGATCTTGATTCAACAATGAAGCACAAATGAAAATAGAAACATAAAATAACAAAGCAATAATACCATGATTCTTATGCCATGGTTGAATCACCTTCATTGCTCTTCTCCATTTTGCTTTATATGCTAGCTTGCCCTCAAATTTGTAGTATGCAAGAATATCAAACATAGTGGTTGTAATTAGTCAATTGGTATCAAAATGAAAGGGATAGGTCTCTTTTATAGAAAACAAAATTTGAATGAAGGGTCAAGATGAAATGATGGAAATCAATGGATGAGATTTCTTTGAGAAGAAAGAAAATAGGGTTAGGGCTAAAATAGGGTATAGTTAAGGATGGATGGTGGAGATTAAAAGTTAATAAAACCTTATCAAGGTTGAGATGAGAGATAATATTTGGCACCGACAGAGAGGAAGTTTGAATAAATTAAATGGCATCAGAACCCTCAGTTAGAAAATTCATCACCAACAATTCACAAGAAGGAAAATTTATAGCCATGACAAATTTATCGCAAAGAAAATTCACCACCATGGAAACAAAACTTTTAATGTAATGAATGTGGCAGCGAATTGAACCAACTTAATGTGATGAATGTGATGGTGAATTGCTATGACGAATTGTTGATAGTGAGTTTTCCTAGAGCCATTTAATTTAGGAGAGATAGTGAATAATTAAATAAGAAAACAAACTATTTAATTATAGAAGAAGAGAGAAAAGTTGACTTTCTAATTAAAATAATTGGAGACAATTATTTAATTAGAAAGCATAGGAAAAAAATATTAGTAAATAATTACTAGTGCAGGGGAAATAATTATTTGATTATAGTAGGAAAATTCAATAAATAATTAAACAAATAGAAATTTATTTAATTATACATAAAAGGATTAATCACTAACATAACTAAATAAATATTAATATATTTAATTAATCAAAAAGAAAATAAATTAATTAAATAGTTAAAATTATTTAATTAATAAAAATAATAATTTTAGACAATAATTAAATAATAAAAACAAATTATCTTACATATTTTATAAACAAGAAGAAATTGAATATATTGTGAGCGTCAAACTCAATATTTGGGGATTAAATATACACTATAACTAAATTATATCCATAGTTATTAGTTTTTCCCAATCTTATAAGCCTTTCAAAAATTACGCAATACATGCAATCCTACTTTTCAAGTTCTAACTCACACTCTATGTGTATATATATATAGATAGATTATTAATAAATTGCTTTGATAAATTATAACTTACTAAATATAAGAAGGAAATTATTTTTATGGCAATAAGATTGTATTTAGAGATTTTTGTTTTAGATATTTAAATATATCTTTTTATTATGATTGTAGAAATATTATTATATAAACAAAAATAATAAAATAAAATGAATATATATTTAAAATTTTTAAATAAACAAAATAACATAATTATATTAATAAAAATGGTTATTCTAATAAAAAGTAAATAATAAAAAATAAATAAAATGTTTGAATAAATACTAAAACAAAACAATTCTCTAAATAAATAATACAAATAAATTTAATAATTTTTTTAATGTAAAATAAAATAACCTTTTGTGAATAAAATATTTTTTAAATAAATAAAATTGGTCAATATATTTAAAATAATATTTTTCTTTTAGAAAAATATAAAATTATAATAAATAAAATATAAAAAATATATTCATGTGGTCCAATTTGTTTCTATATACGTGGAGATAAAATAGAAGGAAGGAAATATTATTATATTTATTAACAAACTAAAATTTTAAAGCTAAAATTAAAAACTTAAAAGTAAATCGAAATTCATTATAATTTATTTAGTATTTTTAATTTTAAAACTTAAATTAGTTAATTTTAATATATATTTTTATTTTGCAGTAAATTAATTTGAAAAAATAAATAAATAAATAAATACATGATGAAGTGTTTGAATTTTTATAATTATTTAATTCATTCCATAAAAACAATTGCCTTCTTAAAATCTTTATGAATTTGTTGTTTGTGTTAGAATAGATCCACACCTCAAGATATAAATGCCCAAGTTCTCTAAATTATAACTAAGTCATGCTACAAAGTTAACATATAGAAATATTAATAGCCATGATATTTTATTATTATTAATTTTCCTTTAGAATTTTCTATATATGAAAAAAATTAAAACATCCCCACCATATTTCACTTATACTATCTATCCATATGAGAGGAAGGGAAAATTACCTCATTATTATTTTTGGAAATCATGGCTGCTATTTGAAAAGCTCTATATGCAAGGAGGGGGGAAATTATCATGTTGGAAGCAAAGAAGGGTCCTTTATGAATCCAATTCGCAAGTAGTGGTTTCAATGTTGACTGAGAGGTAGTAGTATGGGGGTAATTGGTGGTTAGCTCTAGTTATTCATTAGATTCTTAGTTTCAACATGTAAGAATTGGCTATGAAGTTAGCCGCCGAAGATCTAGAGGCCTAATGGAAAGCACATGCATAAGAGAGATATAAATAATATGACAAGAATAAACTGTATTATGCCAATGATGCAAATAGAATGTAATGTGCCAAAGTACATAGGAGACCCCTTGGTTGTACAACCAAGGTGACTACATAGAAGGGCATAAGATTATGAAAAGTGTCGTAATATTATGACATGAGACAACTGTGAAATGCTATCACTCCACCTAAAGTGGAAAAGTGATAATGTGATAATCACCACAAATGGTGGATCGCCCACAAAAGGTGGAGATATAATCACATGATGTGTCCATGAAAGGTTGATGTGATAAAGTATTAACATGATAAGTCCACAAAAAGTGGAAATTCTTCAACTACCTCCTATGTGGTCCCTAAGTAAACTTAACTAAGATGTAATCATGACCTAGGACAAGGTACAACAATTTTAATACACCAACACCCCCCATTAAGTGCAACTTAGGGAGAATGTACACACAAGAAAATAATGCAATATGGGTCCCGAAAAGTAGGCCATGTTAGGTACCCATGTACAAATGCAATACAATCTCTCATAAAGTGAGGAAAAGGAGAAAGCCACGTAGGAAAAAACTCCCCCCTAAAAGAGAGATAAAACAAAACAAAAACAACACTCAAAAGATGAGAAGGGAAAAACCTCAAGTGAGGAAAAATCCGTGCCTAAAAGAGAGAATGAATAATTCAAGTGACCTCTTTAGATGAAACATCCTGCACCCCCAAGAGAGCTCGCAAATGATGATATATACTTTCAGTGAAGGGTTCGATGAAGATATTTGCAACCTATTGTGCTATAGAACAATACTACAAATCAATGACCTGCTCTTGTATCAACTCCCGAATGTAGTGCATATGAATCTCAATGTGTTTGGTCCTTTGATGTTGAATCAAATTCTTTGAGATCTAGATGACACTCTATTTGTCACAATGAATGACTATAGAGCATGGAATAGTGAAGCTAAACTTAGTGAGAATATTCTAAAGCCAAATATCCTTAGTAGCAGCATTAATAGCCCCTTGATACTAATCCTCAGTCAAAGAAAGAGCAATAGCATGTTGCTTCTTACTCTGCCAACAAATGGGGCTAGAACCAAGATGAAAGTTGTAGCCATAAGTGGAATTACGATCATCAAGATCGCTAGCCCAATTAGAATTTGTATATCCCACCAAGGTAAGTCTTGTAGCTATTGCGTAGTGAATCCAATGATGATGTGCACCCTATATGTAATGCAAGATGCATTTGACTACTTTCTAATGAAGCTCATATGTTTCCTACATGAAGCATGAAACCATGCCAACTACAAATGAGATATCAAAGTGTGCGTGAGTCAAGTAGATGAGTCTCCCAATAAGTTGGTGATACAAAGTGGCATCAACAAGTGTAGTAGAGCACTTAGCCTGAAGATTGACTCTTGAAAGAAAGGGAGTCAAAGCAGGCTTACAATCAACCATGTGAAACTAAGCTAGAATATCAAGAGCATATTTGGGTTGAGAAAGAGATGTCCCAGAAGCTAACTGAGTGATCTCAATCTTAAGAAAGTAATGTAAAGGGCCCAAGTTAGTCATAGAGAATCTATCCTACAAATTAGATTTGATACTACTAATGATGGATGAGGTACTCCTTGTAATGATCAAGTCATCAACATAGAGCACAAGTAGTAAATGAGAATCATCCTATAACAATATGTAGAAATTCAAATCTAAATGAAACCTGGTGAATTCTAATGAGAGAAGAAAGGAATCCATCTTGGAATACCAAGCCCTAAGAGCCTATTTGAGGCCATAGATATAAACTTCCTCAATCTCCAAAAAAAACAAGAACCCTTTAGAATCCCTATGGCTGCTCCATGTAAATCTCCTCATGAAGATCCCCATGAAGAAATGCACTCTTTGCATCCATCTGATGTATAACCCAACCATGAGCTGCAACAATAGTAAGTGTCAAGCGAATGGAGTTCATATTAGCAATGAGTGCAAAGTTCTCCATATAATTAACACCTAGAACTTGTGAGAAACCTTTTGCCACAAGCCAAGCCTTGTACTTATCCAAACCTCCATCCATTGCATACTTGTTCCAATAGATCCACTTACATTAAACCATCTTTCCCCCCTTTGGGAGTGGAACTAAATCCCATGTGTGGTTCCTCATCAAGGAACTATACTCTTCCTTCATTTTTGAATCCCATTCAGGAATTCCTGAAGCCTCCTTAAAGGATTTTGGATCTGAATCACTAACAATATAAGCATATGAAAACCCTGATGTTTTGATCAAGTCCTTTGAGTATTTGAAGGATCCCCAAGAAGAGAACCTACTAACTCAAGAGTTTATCGAGTCTGATGAGGTCTAGTAGGATATGAAGGACAAGGCTCCTCAACTTCAAGTGGACCCTATGATTGTATGATCCTACAAGTCAGAGTTGAGGGAGAATCACCATCTAAGTCACTATCATCACTTTCCACTATGGAGGAAGGACACAGAGGATTATAGGCCAAGCTAGGAGAGCTTTCCTTAAAGTGAAAAATCCTCTCAAGGAATAGCTCATCTATCTTTGGATCCAAAAGTCTATATGCCTTAACACCTTCAAGATATCCAACAAAGATGCAAGGCCTACTTTGATGTTCCAATGCCTTGCACTTCTCTAGAGGTATGTGTGCCTAAGCTAGACAACCAAAATAGTTAGAGAAATTTTGGGTATATTATTTCACTACAAAATCAAAAGTGTTTGGAAAATTTGTAGAATTTGTAGAATTTTGGGTATATTATTTCGCTACAAAATCAAAAGTGTTTGAAAAATTTGTAGAATTCAAGAAGTTGGTTGAAAAGAAAAGTGGTAAGTACATTAAAGTGATAAGGTAAGACAATAGAAGTGAGTAAAAATCGAATCATTTTTTAGATTTTTCCAAAAATCATGGAATCAAGAGAGAGTTCACTACTTCCTTCACTCCACAAAAAAATGGAGTTGTTGGAAGGAAAAATAGGACAATTGTTGAAATGGCAAGGAGCATGATGAAAGAGAAGAATTTAGATAAAAGCTATTGGGCATAAGCCATATGAACAATTGTGTATATTCTAAATAGAAGTCCTACAAAAGAAATTAAAGGAATGACTCATGACAAGTATCGTCTAGGATAAAGCCAAGTGTTGATCACTTGAGAGTATTTGGTTGTGTTTCTTATGCGTACATACCAAAAGAGAAAAGATCTAACTTAGATTATAAATTCCTAAAATGCATTTTTATTGTTTATCAATCTAAAAATAAAGCATACAAATTATATTCAATCTAGTTAAGAAAAATATTTTGATAAGCAGAGATGTGGTATTTAATGAAGCATCATAATATACCAAAGAAAATGAAACAAAAGGAAAAGAGATAGTGATTGATGAAGCTAAAGGAGGCAAAAGAAGACAATGAAACTAAATCAGCTAATGCAAGAATAAGACAATATTAAAAAAATCAAAGGACAAATAAGAATCATCCACCAACTCTTATGTTAGATCCAATTTTTGAGAAAATGACAACAAGGTCACAAGCAAAAGTGAATTATGCATTGATGACTCAAATTATTGAAAATAATGAAGCACAAACATTTGAACAAGATCAAGAAAAATAAGAGTAGATTGAAGCAATGAATGGTGAAATAGAAACAATTGAAAGGAATGACACATGGGATTTAGTTCAACTACCTCCTAATAAGAAGATTATTGGTACAAGGTGGGTGTACAAAACTAAGTATAAATCTGATGGAAGCATTGATAAGCATAAGGCTAGATTAGTAGAAAAAGGGTACACTCAACAAGAAGGTATTGATTATACTGAAACATTTGCACCTGTAGCACGAATGGATACTATCATTTTTTTTTGGCTTTGTGAGCTCAACAAAGTTGGACAATTTATCAAATGGATGTAAAGAGTTCTTTTATGAATGGATACATTGATGAGGAAGTGTATTTTTCACAAGTTAAAGGTTTTTAAATATCATCTAAAGCACATTATGTTTACAGATTAAAGAAGGTCTTGTATGGTCTTAAGCAAGCAACAAGAGAATGGTATTCAAGGATAGATTCATTATAACAAAAAGGTTCTTAAATAAGTCAGTTAGATTCAAATCTTTATATTAGGAGCTTAGCTAAGATTATTTTTATCTTAGTTCTCTATGTTGATGATCTTATCTATATTGGAAACAATTCAACTTTATTTGCATAGTTTAGAGCAACAATGATTGTTAAGTTTGAAATGAAAAATTTGGGATAAATGCACTATTTTATTGGTATAGAAGTATGGAGAAATAAAGGTGATATATTTGTGTCTCAAAGAAAATATGCATTAGTTATCCTACAAAAAATTTAGATGAATTGAAAACCAGTTGCAACACTTATTGAAGTTGGACTTAAGTTGTCTAGCTTAGATGTGTTAGATCTAGTGGACCCCACTCTATATAGATAATTGATTAGAAGTTTGATCTACTAAACTACTACTCAACCAGATATCGCACATTTAGTGAGCTTGGTATCTAGGTTCATGTTAGAGCCTAAAAAAACATATTGGAGTGTAGCTAAGAGGATTCTTAGATATTTCAAAGGGACATTGAGTTATGGTCTCAGATTTTAGCATTTAGAGGATAGAAAGTTAGTTGGCTATACAGATTTAGATTTGGAAAGCTCCACAAATGACTAAAAGTCTACTTTTGGTTATGCTTTTAGTCTTGGTTCATCAATATTTTCTTGGAATTCCAAGAAACAACCAACTATCTCACTTTCTACAATAGAGGTTGAGTATAAAGTTGCAACATCAACAACTTTCCAAACTATGTAGTTGAGAAGACTACTAGAGGATTTACACCAAATACAAAATGGACCTAAATTGTTGTATTGTGTCAACAAGAGTGCTATAGAAATGACAAAGTGTAATGCCCCTCCACACAACCCCAAAGGAACTAATACATCTCACATTTATGGACATTTTTTTTTAAAGTAACTAACATACTACATAATACTAACATTCAACACTCGAAATGAAACTATACATGTACAACATATAACAAAGTACCTTGGGTTTACATGACTACATTACATAACAAATCAACATCTATTACAATACATGAAAGATAGACATACACCAATAATCAAAGATAATAACATGAACATGGACAATACATTATAACATGAATTTACATCAATCAACGATTACATTAGTAAAATGGTACTTCCCAACATGAATTGGGGACAAGTACAATAACATAGAATAATACATCTGGAATGTATGAATACAAAATTCCATATCAAAATCCAACATTGGTACATCTTTTCACAACTCAATCAATGGCTGGGGACCCAATGGGGTGAATAGCACATTCCACCCAACCACATGGACCCTAAGGCCCACCCTTAGTGCTAGGAGATGACAAGATGGACCTCAACAAAAACCATCAAGTGAAGCAAGGATTACAAAACCCCATAGCATGAGCAACAATATCAGAAGGTAGCATCTAATACAAGAAACATAGAAACATCTGACACAAGATACATTCAACATAGAAACCTCCACTTCCAAAGAAACATAGCAATAAGACAACATGACAAAAGCATCAGAAACAACATCCACTTTCAGAGGTACATGAACCATAAGATAGGAATAACAAACATACAAGGTTGTTAAAGGGTGGAGTATCATCACATAGGTAGCCATGAGTTACCCTAACGTAACCTTCCTAGGCTACTAACCACCATCCTGGGTTATCTTGGTAACCTCTACTAGCTGCTGGATCCCCGTGCTCTCTATGCAAGATCAACATACCTTCCAAGATTACTATGTAGAGGTAAGATAGTTGACCTTGCCATTCCAAGACTTCCCACTCATCCCAAGCCTAAATGAGCACTTCAGCACATGAGTGACGCTACATTATCTGAATTAATGTGTGAGTCTGTCCAAACCCCCTAATTAATTAATTAAGTTATCACTTGATTAAACTCTCAATGGTTTATCCTAGGCTAGCCACTTTGGGTGTGAACCCCCACTAAGAACCACTCCTTCAACTAACCACAAATCTTAAAATCACAAATGGGAAAACCAACTTGCACACAATACCAAATACAATAAAATAACTGCACCAAGTGAGGTATGTACCATCTCATGCTAGAACTTTAGTGTGACAAAAACCACATCCAAGTGCAAGGCTCGAACCCATATAAACATAGTCCAAGTGTAAAGGTCATCCGTCATCAAATAACAAAACCATGAAACCACCTACTTACAAGTGAAGCAACATAAAAATCAAATAAATACTCCACGTTTGATATGAGTTTTCCAATGTGGACCCTCTTAAGTCACTGACCCCCATACCAACCCATACAAGTAAAAATCATATCCCCTCAATCCTTTGGAAGATTGTCAAAATGATAACATAGGGGTTCTCCATCAAAGAAATGTCAACAAAAAATAAGATCTCCAAGAGCTACTTTCATCCCACAATTAACAAGTCAACAAGTATGAAAAAATGAGTGGCAACATCCCAACGAAATCATTAGGCTCAACCAAAGCTAACATAATTAATTTTTGCACTTAAACAACCGAGCATCCAAAGGGAGACCTCGATTTTCTCCTCTCAGAATATGCAACTAGTAATAACTCCCTCAACATATAATTTAGCTAATACACAATTTACACAAAAACAATACCATGACAATAGACAATCAACTAATAAACAATCTCAACACAAAAATTAACCCACTCCAATATTGGAATCAATCATGACAACAAACACAAGTGTTCTCAAAATTTGGTGCTTCATCTATTAAATAATTTACAAAAGAATACAATGCCACTCATATTTAATATTGAGAAATTAAGCAAATTTTCCCCTTGATTACATTGCCATTATTTATTTAATTTTCATTACAATGTGAACTTATATTCTAATTGTCTAATTTCATAAAGAGGCTACAATCCCACCAATACACTAATTCAATACACGGTTGGAATAGTAACATTATTCAACATCGAGGATAGTTATCAAAAGTATCCTCTTCCTAGAAATAAAAATCATTTTAATAACTTCATAAAAGAATTGAAGGCTAAATTATTTGATAAATAATAGCACTTTACTATTTTACTAACCTTGTTAATAATTTAATGACTCTATTCATGAAATTATTAATAGTTTTGGTGGGCTCACTTTATATCTTTATTATGGAATCAAAGTTTTTTTTTTAATTTATTTCTCCCCTTTAAGGTAAAAATTAGATTACATGAGACAAAATTTAAGGGACTTACTCCCCCTCCCATTTCCACGAATCTCCCTAAAATTTAAGTTTTACATTAACTTAAGACTTTCACAAGGGAATAGAGGAAGCCTACAACACTATGAGACTCCTCGTACTCCCAATATTGAGGGAGGCACCTAACTCGTGCTCCACAATACGAGGTGTACATACCTTACCCCCTGCAAGATTTGAACTTGTGACCTCTCTTTCAAGAGTACAAGTTCTCCACCATTAGGCCAAAGCAGGTGATATGAAGATCTCTTTATGGATATAGAATATTCTAAAAATAAGTGTCTTCAGCGGTCAAAGAAAATGGCTTTTAGAATAATAGCAACATCAAATATTGTTTAAATATGAGATCAAATTTCCAACCAAATAAGACATAGCCAACGAGACATGTAAAGAATTCCATTTCCACCCAGCAGCAAGGCATACCCAAGGGTGACACATGAATTTCCCCAACAAAATCAAGAAATCCTAATCATAAAAATGACTCGGAAATTATATTTTCTTTTTAACATACTTTCAAGAGCCAAGAGAGCGAATAGAAGGATAAGGTTCAAGAGGAGATTATTGGAAATACTAAAGGTTCAAACAAATAGAAAGATAGGCCTGTGTTAAAAAATAGATTCAAACAAATGCAGTTGGTAGGTGTAAAGATAAGCTTGAAACCTTTACCAGCAGCCGCACTGCTTGTGCCTCTATGGTGTAGGAGGTGGGCAGAGGCAAAGAAAGATATAAAAGGTTAATTGCATTGCCTGAATGAAAATGTTTACAATTGCCTCTATTTATAGAGGTCTTTGGAGAGATCTGGAAGATCTCGAAACTACTTCGCATGGAGCTAGAAAAATTGCACATGTTTTTGGTGGTCGGTGAATGACAGCGAAGAGATGGTTGGTGGAAGATGGTAGAAGCTTCTGCCTTTAATGTTTTCGGTGGTATAAATTAATATCCACCAATAGTCCCCCCTAATTTCTACCACTAATTACATCATTGTCTTTCATCATCTAAGCTTTAGCTCATACAAACACAAACACTATTTCATTTTATCTGCTGCTTTTCACTACTTCCTTAAGCTCTGTGGAGCTGGGATAGACTCATAGACTTCAACTGAAATCTACTCCAATCCATACACTTCCTTTATGCCAATTCGATGATGTTTCAAACTGCCAATTCCTTATGTGATGCCCACCTTATTCAACAAAACCTCTTGAAACCTTTCATCTGTCACAAATGGTGACAGGATCACCTCCGAAACTTAGCTCTTGACATCTGTCACAAATGGTGACAGGATCACCTCCAAAATCTTGCCTAACGTCTGTCACAAAAGGTGATAGGATCCCCCAAACGATCTCCTTGTCTTCTCAATCTGCGACATTCCACATAGCCTTCAATCTGTATGGCGGTGGATGCCACTGTCTCCTTCGAAACAGCGGTGGGTATTTCCAACCATCGAACTCTACTTCTAATTTGAAATCAGTGGCTTCCTTCTTAACTTTTCTTGCGACTTCTTCAACTGCTCATCTTTGCCTTGAATAGTAACTTCTAAAACTGACCACCTTCACAGTTCTCATGCAGTAGCTTTTACAACATATGCGCCCCTTTCCTTCTCCATACAGGGACAGATCTTGGTTTATTCCTTAGCAGATCTCTATTGAATCTGACTTCTGCTGCTAACACGTCCTTGGATGCGGCATCCTCAATCTCTTTTTGAGAATGACTTTCTTCACAGATAGCAACAACGATCCTGGTCTTCAAACAGCCAGCAATCTTTTCCTTCTGGACTTTTTACTTCTTCCAAAAGCTGTGATCTTCAGCTCTCCGATTTGATGCCCACGGTCTGCAAACACAATCTAGCAGCAACATCTTTCAACAACACTTGCTTCTCCAAATCTTCCTTGCCTTGCACAAATACATCAACACGTTCTTGGATCTCTCTTCATGGACGATGGCATTATGACTCCACTTTAGTGCTTGGCTGTTGCACAGCAACAAATTCGGAATGACTTCCTTCTTCGAAATGGCCTCTCAACACTGGGTCTACTATGCAACGATCTGCTGGCAGATTCTTCTGAATCTTCTTCAACATCTACTCTTACAGTTGCAGGCCTTTTGGACAGCATCAAATCTCTTGGGCGGTGGTCTCTGGCTTTCTATTACTCCTTCTTGCAATTTCTCAGCAGCTCCTCAAACATCGATCTTTTTTTTTAACAGCTTTTTCCCAAGCATCTTGGAAAAATAGTGATCTTCTTGATTGCAACAGCTTCTATAGTTTGTATGGGTGGCTTGAATTCACAGCACTCCATACACCTCCACTTTAAAATCTGAACTCCTTCATAATCTGGGGCTTCGTACAGCCGCTCTTTCTCCAGGTGACTCAGGGATCTTCTCAAACTCTTTCACAGCAAAGTCTCCCACAATCTTCTGCTCTCCAGGGTCTTCAACCATAGGCTCTGATACCACTTGTAGGAGGTGGGCAGAGGCAAAGAAAGATATAAAAGGTTAATTGCATTTCCTGAATGAAAACGGTTACAATTGCCTGTATTTATAGAGGTCTTTAAAGAGATCTGGAAGATCTAGAAACTACGCATGGAGCTAGAAAAATTGCACATGTTTTTGGTGGTCAGTGAATGACAGCGAAGAGATGGTCGGTGGAAGATGGTAGAAGCTTCTGCCTTTAATGTTTTCGGTGGTAGAAATTAATATCCACCAACATATGGAAGCTTAGGAACGGGGCATGCACATCCCTAAGGGAATATGATAGATGAATCTGGTGAAAATATTGTAGTTGAAACAGCGTTGGAAGGCAGGAAAATAAAGTGTGAAAGCATGAGACAAGGCATGCAAATAGTTTGACAGAATATACACAAAATTGATTTCCCCGAAAGCTCTCTCAAATCTTAGAGCTAATGAAGCACTCCAGAACACAACCTAACATTAAGAGCTTTATTTGTTTTCTAGGTGCACCCAGCCATGTGGGAATTGGCGGATGGAGTTGCGCTTACTTCACTTATCAGTAATCCCTATAGAATTACATGTGTATAGTTAATAATTTGGTGCACAAATTGCAGATTTATATTAGCGAACGAAGGCCACAGGCATCTCCAGATTGTTGCAAGAGAAATTGTCCAGAGAGATGTGAACCGATTCCCCCATAAAATAGATACGATGATCTTGAGGAGTATATAGAGGTGATGCCAAATGAGACAATCTGAATAATAGGCTTGCACTTGCAATGACTCAGAACAAAAGAAAATAGCAGGTGAAAATGCACAAAAGGCATCCCATATATATATTTACGATGAAAAGAGAGGGATTGTGACAAACTAAAATTCACCTCCACAACAAGGAATTTGAGATTCAATCAGATCTATGTGATTTCTCCCAGAATTTAATGGTTATGATCTAAGTCGATTCGAAGTTGGTTATCCCAAAAGAAATTCCATTCAATTACAAATTTCCATTTTATTTAAACCATTTCAAAGGTACGAAATTCCTACAAATGAATTCAATGATAAACTTAGAATTCTTTGTGGTCTATTTGGGAGCAACCACACTATTTTACATTTACCTTAATAATTAAGAAGAGTAGTAATCATTTGGTAGAGAGCTAGCAAATGAGAAAGCCTACCTGATATCGCTTACACTTGGAAAAAGACAACTGAAAGGGTGTAGGGTGATGGAGCAACCAGATTGCCAAACATCTCCTCCTCTCGCAGTGATGAATCAGAAAGTTTTCTCAGACCAAGTTCTCATTCCCCTACTGAAATCACCAGAATAATTTTGTTCTTTTTTCTTTTTCTTTTTTCCTATATTTTTTTTTTCTTCCAACCCATTTCTTCCAGAGAAAGTCTTATTCTTCTTTTTTTCTTTTTTTTGTTTCCTACTTCTTTTTTTCTTCCAACCCCTTTCTTCCAGAG